>CM067370.1:163878313-164005813 GCA_034401795.1 Chaetoderma sp. LZ-2023a | reverse complement strand
GCCGATCAGCTAACGCAATCTACACCGGCGTAATTCCTGCAACTCCTAGTCCTGATTGGAGACCCTCGAAGAGCACCGAAATGAATTTTTGCGGCCAAATCTTGGGCTAAAAACGTAACTAAAGTTAATCAGCCTAGGCCGAACTCAAGGCTAACCGAGTGCACCAGAATCCTCACAAACATATAGACTCCCTTCTGTAACTCGTACTCCAAAACTACACCTTGTATAAAGACTCGTGAGCCATCTAACAGCTACGATTAATATCTCGCCATAACTTTTCCGTAATATGACTGAAAAGTGGTATAACAACCTGCATCATGGTAGCGCCGAAAAAATGTGCTAACTTACTTCCAGCCTTATTCGTGCTGAAAAACTGTGCTAACTCATTTCCGGTTAAGCCGAAACAACTCTGTCACTCGAACTAAGTCAATTATCGAGCCAATTCTTCTCAGGCTTAAAGTCGTTAATACTGTTGATCCAGTCTTCGGTGTTCAGAACATTACATACTGTGCAGCACCTGAGCTCGCCGCACTGTTCGTCTTGTGGCGAACCTCAGAACTGCTTCAGCAAAACTTCGGAACTACTTCGCCAAACTCTCACACTTCGTCCAAATCATCCGCCTGCTTCGTCTCTGCGAACTTCCAGTAGTGCGTGGAAATCTTCACTGTTATTTTTGTCAACGTTCTTCAACTGCTCTGCCTCTTCATTTTTCACATTGTACACACCATTTATGCCATGTGTAACTGGGCACCTCATTTTACTTTCATCAGCCGATGACTATTAGGCAAACCTGAAAGCCATTTCATTTTCTTATTATATCCTTTTTTCATCGACGACTATTAGGCGTGATTACGATTGACATGCAATTCTGCACCTGTAGCCAATTGGTGTCCACCTCGTTTGTTAATACTACGCGGACGACTATTAGGTATGTTTTATGGCCAGGTTCGACATCTTCCTAAAATTTCTCCCTTTAACTTTTTCACGGTCTGTGTCGTTCTTTTTTAACTTATATAATTATATTATTGCCATTAATCATTACAGTATTATATTGTACACCGCATTCGCCATCTAAAACTAAACACCAAGAAAAGCGCAAACATTAGAATTCTAATATATCAACACGCCACACTAGGCCCCTTTCTTTTACCGAAACTGATACAAGGTCGGCATACTCTGACAGAGATAGTAGCTTAGTTACTTGATTTAGAATTCCGTTAACAAGCCGAGCAGTTGCTTTAAAAGTTGCTAGTTATTGTAAAGCTCGCTTCAGGTGCCAGAAAAGTCTAGTGGTAAATCTGCAAAAGCGTCCGAAAAAGGGCCACAAAAGAGCCAAAACGGCCACAGCAACTGTCTCTCTTTGTGACTAACTCTGGCCCATCTTCGGCCATACTTGTTTTACAAATATATTTGAAGCCCCCCTCTGGTTCGGGTGTGCCATCATAGAGTTCGCGTAGGTTTCTCGGCAGACTCAAACCTAACGGAGATGCGTTATGCGTCCCTCTGTACCTTCTGTGATACCTCAGTAGAATAGAACCATACACCAAACAAGGAAATAAATAGATAAATACATAATTAATTATGTCAACCTTAGTTGTGAATGTTGGGCATTTCAGTATAAACCTAGCACATGAATAACCGTTAGCCTCTAGGAATCAGGTCTATACGGCTTGATTTCGACACTTCAGCTCGTGGCAAATGACGCAGTAGGCAGCCTAACTCTCTGGTTACTTAGAAGGGCCGAGTGAGCCCTCCACACCTTCTAGGTGTACAAGTCGTCACAGTCTGTTAAGTGTTTCTTTGGCCAAGCCATAACTAGTTTACGTGCTTCTAAACACTTTTGCATTGCCCTGTCTTTGTCTTGTCTTGTTGTGGTTTCTCTAATGGACACAGGCTTTTCGGCCCCGTCCCCTGTCGCTAGAGTAGCATCTGTACGTGCAGTCTATTTTATTGGATCTCCTCCACGGTCGAATCCTACGTGAGGCCAGACTCCACCTTGGACAAGCAGACGAAAATCTGTTATAAACCATAGTCTACGAATGATAGGCCTCTGTAGGCATTAATATCAATTTTTCAAAACTTTAGTATAGTCTCCTTTGAAGGACCGCTAACTACAATGGCATCCACCTAGCTTAATTAGTTTAGAGATTCGGCATGACCAGTATCTGTAGAGACTGATCAGTCGTTTCTCATAAAACAAGTACACCACATGTATAAATACATACAATCACATCCCTATACACGCCTTTATAGCCAACTACAGATGAACCTATATTGACAGCAGCCCACGCGAGGCATTTCTCTAAGAAGGTTATTTTTATATCTTGTATATTCGGTTTATATTAAACCTTAGGAAGCCTTGGTGACCCTCTCTCTTTATATTGCCACTTAGAGGTATTTTCAAGATAAGTCATTCTATGGCGAGATATAGATCAGCTAGGGGGATAACTCTCACTAAACCAACACTAATAGTTGAACCGAATTTACGTCTCTTGAAAAGTTGTTCTAAGTAGAAACACGTATCCACGCCATACGGGATTAGCGAACAGCACGGATGAAACCATGGTATGGCAGCACAAAGTGTGCAGCAATTCCTGCCCTGCTTCATTGGAACGTTATCGTTCTGCCTATCCACGAGATCTGCTTTTGTATTCTTCGGAGCATCTGACTCCCACCTCCATAGAACAGGAAATCCCGAAACCTAACCAGGAAATCCGTTGGGCCGATTCTGAGAACAAACACAATTATGCAAGATAGATGGTGACAGGAAAACACTTCTCGAGACTTCTCATCATGGAAAATACACACAGGAGAACGTGCATTCCTACAGAATACTGTTTGCTCTCTGCCGGAAGAAGCCGCAGGCCTCCTGTCATTACATTCCATTAGAGAAAACTGTGAATGATGAATGCACAGCTTCTCATGTCATTGTATTTAACTTGTTTTGGTCAGCCAGACACAAACAGCCACCACTGACAGATTTTGATGAAGACAGATAAAAATATCGCCAATCTCTCAGGCCATACCACGCCAAGACAGATAACTAGAACATGTATAAGTTGATTGAAGGAACACAAAACACTATTATCACATTTAGCTAAAAATAAGATATGAATCATTACTGTCCTGATACGTGGATGTATCAGATGACGTTAATGAAGACCTCGTGGTATATTGCATTGAGAAAGAGAAAGCATGGCGTAGTGAGATCTGCATTAGCCATCTCAAAGATCTCGTGCACCAGCATCTACCAAGAGTAAATGTAATTAGAAGGATCTGACGTGTGTTGAATAGCAATGTAACACAGTTCAGCATGGATGACTGATCTACCTTAGTGCTGTTGGAAAAATTGATTTAGAGAGTGTCTTCAAATATTGACTGAGACCTACGTATTTCTATCTAGTTCATCAAGTTTGACGTTTGGCCAGGAATAGCAATGCAATACTGTTGCATATGATTGAGGGAATGGTTAAAAATATGCACTAAAAATGAATGTCACAATAGTGGATGCGATTTTCATTAAACACTATGCTCAATACAGCCGGTCTAATGGTAAGATTGCAAAAGATGCACTTTAATATATTGCGTTATATGTTTAGTTGTGTTGACTTTAGGACGCTTACACGAACCCAACTATAAATGAAGTGGCAAGGACGTGGTACTTCAAAAATTCCCTTCAAGATCAAGGTACGTGAGCAGCATGGCCAGATGATTGGCAATCTAGCTTAATCTGCCTCGGCTTACATGGGTATATTAATTCTTACCTTGCTCCCTAGATAATGAACACATATATAGCTACTGTCCAATGCCTATATCTGAATGATTCTAGTTCAATATAATATACAAGAATCTCCATTTATATTTACTATATGCGTTGTTGTCAAAGTGAAAGGCAGCTAATGCACATTTTCCAGGAGAGTCAGTGACAAAATGAGGGTATGATAAGAAGTAGCCTTATTATGTCTACTATGTCAGGAATAACAGCTATTCAAGCATAGGAACTGAATCAGGAGCTGACTCTGATTCATATATCTTATTCGTATGTATGACCCCACGTTAACACCTTTCCATGGCCGAAGTGGACAAAGCCAAAATCAGTTGTATTACCATCTATCACAAAAAGGAGATCACTTATACTTTGAATTCTACCGACTGTTTTACCATAGGCATCATCCCAAACATTTTGGTAAATAAAAGTAAAATAAAACTGTCTGAGTTCTGGGACTAATAGAAAAACAATATGCTTAGTTATTTCATCTTATCGCTGGGTAAGCTTTATTCTTTCCTTTTCAGTATGGAGGCTGGAAACCTGATCCACTTTCTACAGCGTGAACGGGACATGACAGCCCTCCACGTGAGCTCAAGAAATCAGGGCAGCGAGACTCGGATCCTTCTAACCACGAGCTATCCATTGACAGACGATTCACTGAACAGACTCACTCAATGGCTAGGTGACAAGTCTGGGCGACCTCAGTTTCAGACACGCAAAACGTTTCGCAGGTACTTAAAGAGTCACCGCAGTGAACTCGTCGCGCCAGACAGCTCGGTAAGAGAAGAGGTAGAGTTTTACACCAACTGCATTCGCATGTTGATTGAATGGCTATACACATCTATACAGAGTTCCAGAGGTGGAGATGACTGGCGATATCTGGTCGCTTACCAACTCATGGTCATATCCAAAGAAGATTTGGGCGTCGAACGTACTCTAGGAGGGGTGTTCTTCGCAAAAGGTGGCTTCGAAACATACGATGAGTACCTATGGTACATGCAAAAGCTAAACGTCGGAACGGGCAATTTCCTGGCTGCCAAAAAATTCACCCCTGTCATTAACTCCATGTTTGATGTACGGCTTAATGAACAAAAGCGGAATGTCACCACTGAAATAGCAAACATGCGCAAAATGATATGCGGTTACAATTTTACCAGCAACGTCCACCAGTCTGTATCGTGGGAAAAAAGTACATTTTGGTTTGATAACATGACAGTATACCTTGATATTATGTTTGAAGTTCAGCTTGAGCTGGGCAAGATCATTCTAAATGGCATGGATGCATCGCTGTCCACAGACACAGAGAGCATCATTGTGAGCATCAGTCTGCTTTGCTTGATCGTTCTTATCTGTCCTTTGATCGGCGCGTCTGTCAGAGCAATAGTCACTGACATTCAACGGTATGCGCGAACCCTGGCCGGACAAACTAATGCTTTAGAAAAGGAGAAAAAACGGACAGATTCCTTACTTTTCCAGGTAGGCTTATGAAATATGATGGTTAGATTTATGCAACAAGAGCAATCAGAGATTTCAGACCTTCGGCCTCCTGTTTTTGTCACATTGTAAAAAGTGTTTGGGTGGTCCTGATTTTCCTGGATCACGTCGAAAGGGGTGAAGTCCTAGGGTATTAGCACAACATTACTATGTTAAGACTTGAGTCAAATCAGACAAGTACTTCCCGAGATATGCACTGATCGATCATTTGATCCGAATCAATCCCTAAGCAGATCACGACCAGAGTCTGAAAATCCTATTGCACGGCAAACTCCTTGGTCGTGTTAAACTTGAGCCAGATCTGAAGATTTGGAGCTAATGCTCCAGACATACAGACAGACACACAGACAGACAGACAGCCAGCCAGCCAGCCAGCCAGCCAGACAGACAGACAGACAGACAGACAGACAGACAGACAGACAATTGATAGACGGACGGATGTTAGAGCGGGTGGGCAGGCGAGCATGCGGGAGGGTGGGCAGGTGGGCGGGTGGACGGGTGGGCTGGCAGACAGGCATGTTTTCAATACCATCTTCTCCCTACGGGGCAAGGGTAATAACACGAATATTATGAACATAGTATCAACTCTTCAAACATTAGATACCATATTCTAAATTCTTTAACATGTATAGCTCTGCAACCTCCCGCAGCTGATCCATAAGAATAGTATTGCACCATGTGCCCTACTGCACATGCACCCATCTCCGGTAAACTAAAATGTGCCACTGCACTACCGATTGCAGATGCAGATGATGTAACAAAATTCAACCATTCCATTGCATGTGGGTACTGATCGAAAAGAACCGGTTAAACTGACAAAAATTAAAACCTGATGCGGCTAAGGACTCTCGTGGAGAACCAGAAAGAGTAGCCAAAGAAGAAGAAGAAGAAGAAGAAGAAGAAGAAGAGAAAAAGAAGGAGTGATTGCAGCTGGAGTATGTTTTCCAACAACCACAGAGCACAGCAGGTTATCCTCGTCCTCATCCTCATCATCACCATTGCATCTGGGTAGAAAATTTACTGATTGGTATACATTATATATGTTTGAGTTTACCAAAATATCCAGCGCACTGGACTAATAAGATTTCAAGACTGGTTACAGAGTGGTGGGTGAGGGTTGTAGGAGGTGGCGGTTGGGGTGGGTGGCGTCAGGGCTGGGTTTGCTTTGGTGTGGGAGGGGTGGGTTGGCGGTGTGGTGGTTATAAGAGGTGTGTGAGTCGTGGATGGTGGTTCAATTCACACGATATGCTTGTTAAAAGATGATGGTCTTCCATGTCTGCCTGTTTCTTAAGCTTTGAAGTTTCTGCGTCTCAGTTTCACGTTACCTATGCAAGAAAACTGAATAATATTCTAAAGATAATTGACCTTTCCAAGTTTAGTCATCCATCATATGATGTCATATGACATCATCACTAACTACGTCACGTGCATGATGACATCAAAATCATGACGCCATGAATGACTCGATATAGTGTGCCTTTAATTCTTAATAGTCCGAGACGTTGTACGAATTGTATGTCATTACCAGTTAATAAGTATTCTGACGAATATTTTGAAACTAATTTGACTGGGCCCTGTTGCTGCCATAGGCAGCACAACTGCACCCAGTCAAATTAGTCTCAAATAGTTAACAGCTAACGTGTATAGTTTTCTGGGAATTGATAGTCAGTCCGTTCGGGGATCGATCAATCCCAACACAATCGAGGTGTGGGTGGAGCTTAGCAAGAGATTGCCAGGGCATAGGTAAAACTGGAAAGGTCCATTGGGCTTTAAACTATTGCTGCCATAACCACAGGTCCCAGGCAAATTAGTTTCAGAATATTCTACAGACGTGACGTGTAGAATGACAGCATAATCAACGACGTTATGATTGACGTAGATAAACACGTCACGAACGCATAGTTGAAGACGGACTATACTTTGTTGTACGAATCGTATGTCTTAACTATTTAATACATATTTTGAAACTAATTTGACTGGGCGCCCTTGCTGCCATAGGCATAGGCAGCAACAACAAGATATTAGTTATAGGTGGGCGGGGCTTAGCAGAAACTGAAAAGGCCCATTGAGACGTAGTAAAAGCAGAATACTGCACTTCCGTGCATGACTGTGCTCTCAGACCAGGCACCTCACCACCACCTGACTGCTGCTGAATCTAATTTTCCAACCCCTTTTATACTGCTTGTGACGTCACAGCTGGAGCGCCACAGCCAATCACCTAGCGAGCTTCCGAGGCGGGGAAGCGGGCTCAAGAGACCACTATCATACCCATGAGCTGAAAGCATGCATGCACTAAGCCTATAGGGTTCAATATTTTGAAAGGAATTTGTTGGCTCAATTATCTATAACTTGGTCAATTCTAGACAGTTTTAAAAATAATAAAGAGTTTTGGAATCCTCGCTTAATTTCGGTCGGGACCAAGAACGGCGAGAAAGGTGTGATTTAAAGTGATTACGTGTACCAATTCGGTACAAAATAAGATGCCATTTCTCTTCAACGCCAACAATCTCTGATGCCCGTGCTTGCGCGCTAGTCGATTTAGCGGTCATTTTACGAACCTCTCGTACATGGCTTTATACACGTGTGTCGTACTACCCAGGGGGCGAGCTTGGAACGTACCCGTCTCACCTGTTCCGTACCCAGACTGGCTGGGACTGTCTGTAGCTGGCCGGTCAATCCGTGCTACACAGACCGGTGTATAGGGCCGGCACATAACTATATACAACGTGAGACGATGGCTGCCCACGTCACCTATTGGGCTATTGCGCGACAAGCACTTACAAAGACAAAGCACTGAATGCTCACTGAGGCGGTGTTTCTAACGCACGCACGCACGCACGCACGCACGCACGCACGCACGCACGCACGCACGCACGCACGCACGCACGCACGCACGCACGTACGCACACACACACACACAAACACACACACACACACACACACACACATACACACAAACACAAACACGCACGCACGCACGCGCGCGTGGAGCACGCACGCACGCACGCACACAATACGTTGTGATCCGTCTGGATCACGCGGAAGGGATACTGCATTTCGTATAGTAACCCCTAAGATAATCAGTGCCGGATTAAGCCTTGCCAGGGCAAGGACAAAGAATATTTGTGGAGTTGGGTGGAAGGGAAAGGCAAACCAAAAGGGGTCTCGGAAGGGGGGGGGGGGCTGCCCTCCCTCGTAAAATATTGAAATCTAGATGCTCGCAGATGGCATCTCCTGCATTTCCAGAGGTAAGTATGGACCATCAGTTGGCTGTTAAATTAATCTTTTTAGCCAGTTAATTTTGTTCACTTAATTATTTAGCCGTTCAGTTGTGAAAACAGGAATGGATAAAAAAGATGAAATTAAATAGCTAAAAATAGAATAATTTAACGGCAAACGGAAGGTCTATATGTACCTCTGGAAGTGCAGGCCGTGCATTTCGAAGAAAAAAAAAATTAATTGTAATACAATCATGAACCATCTGACTCGTAAAACATCAGAAAAGTATCAAAACAAAAACCCACTCTTTTATAAGACTATTAATGAAACAATATATAATGCACAAATAAGTCAATATGTCACCCCATCCCAGCCCCTCTCTCTCACAAACGCACGTACGCACGCACGCAGACACGCACGCACGCACACACCTACACCCACACACACACGCACGCACGCACGCTCGCACGCACACAGTCACGCACGCACACACACACACACACCTACACACACACGCACGCACGCACGCACGCACGCACGCACGCACGCAAGCACGCACGCACGCACGCACGCAGGCAGGCACGCACGCACGCACGCACGCACGCACGCACGCACGCACCTCACCTTACTATATGGAGGCACATATGGCTATATGGTCATACTGTCATAAGGTTATATCGTACATATTCAATATAAAGAATAACTTAATATGACTAGTTTTTCACGTAGGCTTGAGGGACGCTGAATGACATCACTCATCATCAGAAAACTCAAACAAAAAAGGAACCCATTACTAAAGAATAATACTGAAACAATATATAATAGACAATAAGACGAACCTTGTAAGTCTGTAATAGAATTTCCATTCTATTACAGTGTTCATCTTCTGAGGCGGATCCAGAAATTACTGAAGGGGTGGCCCTTGGGGTGGGTCTAAAACTGCCGAAATGGGATTTCCAGCCTTCTGAGTGGAAATATTGTGATTTATTTTACCTATAATTTACAACGTTCTTGGACATAATCAAGCAGTCAAATGAAAAAGTAGAAAAGATTGTGAACATGCTATAACCTATCATTCTATTGATGTATTCATATTCACAACTTAGTAATGCTACATGACACTACAGATGCGATGTTTTCATTGAGGAATCATAATACGATGCAATTTTTATGCAATTTTTATGCAATTTTTACAGTTTTAAAATTGCATCAGTTAAGGTATTGTCTTCACTACCTTAGAGAATAAGTATAATTCTGCAATGTACACTTCATACGTCTATTGGTATTTTGCATTACCTAACGTAATGCGTTACTTGTAATAAGGCATAAAGGATGTAACAGCTTCCAGTGAAATTAGTTTTAAAATATTAAACAGATCACAGACCCGTATGATTGTCTTGAAATAAAGATTTGATGGCTTCAAGGTTCAAAGGACCATAATTTTCCACGACATCTTCATGTCTTATGAGAAAACGTTTTAGTTAAGGGGTGGGTGGGTGGAGAAGAGGTGGCCAGGGCCACTCGGACCACCCCATTGGATCCGCCACTGAGTCTTATCGTCCATTAAAGATTATGGAATACACAATTGTGTTGGGATGTATGCCCCACTCTGTGCTATTGTGTATTATAGAAAATAGCATAGAGTGAGGCATACATGACTATAGTTATTTTATGTTGCAGAACATAACAAATCGTCAAGTTTGTACCATATCCTGTTATGCAGGTTCTCTCTTTACAAACGAAAATAGCTCTCTGGGCATCATGTTCAGACAGCTATTCTCGTTTGTAAAAAAAGAGAAACTGCATAAAACACATTATTCACTCAGAAATTATTTTTTGATAGAAAAAAATTGGGACCTGGTCAAGATCTGGGGCCGGGGGAAAATGCCCCCGTTGCACCTATTATAATCCGCTACTGAAAATAATTAATACAATAATCAACATAGACTCCATACATATTATAAATAATGACACCTATATTGATTATAACATAAACATGTTAACAATTACAATTATCTAAACTCTAGATGTTATAAAATTGCATACGTGTAAATCTCGATTACGAATACCTTCTACGCTTTTATACTTGACATGTAGTAATTCATTTCTGAAATTGACAAGAAAGCGAGCAAGACTGGATGATAATCTGTCTACTTATATTGTAGCAGAGTTGGAGTCCAAACTTGTTGGGGATGGCATAGGCTAACGTGTTTGTATGGAAATACGATTGCTACGTATGATCTCACGATCATATGATAGCAATAGTCGTCACACTGCCATAACCAATAATTTACCTGCCTTGCGTTGAATTGGGAAAACGTCCCATACAAACATATTATGTGATGTAATTAATGCAAAAACCTTAGATTGTCAACAGTTTTCAGATTTAGCAAAAACGTTTTGAACGTTTTCCCTATTGAACGCAAGGCTGTATAATACTTACCTTGATATTGAGATTCTGGTTATGCAGGGATCGATCGATCCGAACATGGGCAAAGCATAGACGGAGGTTAGCTAGAAATGGGCGGGGCATAACTAGAAATGGATTATTACCTGATAACGTGTTATGGCGTAGAGACTTTCTGTGTTTATTATTAATGACGACCTTTATTTTTCCATACACTTTAATGGTCCAACCGTGAGACAGAGTCACTGATCACGTGACTTGATGATGTTGCCGACGTAAATAAATTAGCAGACGAAGTGTTTCAGTCAACTAGAAGTTTTACATAGCCTATTTTTGTGACTTCATGATGCATTTTAGAAGCATAGGGTACGTACATGCGCGTGTGTTATAAAGTTGACAGATTTGTCCACATTGCAAACTTCCAGTATACCTTGAACTAATAAACAGGACATTTTTGGATAAAATGTTAGGCTATTTCAGATCATCTTTCACTTCCTGTTTAAAGTGTCAGCATGGGAACCAACCAGTAGGTATCTTTCGTTTTTATGTAGGCTAAACGCCTATAGCCAAAAATTGCCTTGCCGCGAGAATATGTAACTCACCAGAATATGATACGGGAGTATTCTAAATTGCACAATGCGTGAAATTAAAATTGTTTTAGGCCTAATTGTGCACTTTTAGAGGCTTAAATTGTGTACCTCAATGTAATGAAGCGAAATAAATCTTAACATCTAGGCTATGGTGATTTCATTCCATACACAATATTATATATTTTCCAATTGCCAAGTTGAATTAGGGATTAGTGTCTTTAATTCTATTTAGCAACTAAAGAGAGGTATTGTAATTTATACGTAATGAAATCACCAAATGTTACAATTTATTTCGTTTCATTACGTCTAGTTCCATTTGTAGATTAAGCATCTAAAAGTATAGAATTTTGACATATTTTCAAGCATTTTGCACTGAATTAAATAGGCCTACATATAGAAACTAGTTTGACAGTGAGAGTCGGTTATGGAAAACCCTATGTGTGAACACCATACCCAGTAGTCACACACAGTTGTGATAATGTCGAAATAAGGTTATACACTGCCGTCAGAATTTGGTCAACACATAGTTGATTTGGCAACATGGTCTTACAGCTGACTACACGCTTTCAATGACGTCATGTCAGCGTCAGAACACAACCATCGGGCAACCATCTCACAACCACTTCCCACCGTTGTGACGACATCGAAATAAGATTGTCCACTGACGTCAGAATTTGATCAGCACAAAGTTGATTTTTCAACATGGTCTGACGTCTGACTACAACATTTCAATGACGTCGTGTCAACGTCAGAACACAACCATCGGGCAACTATCTCACAACGTCCTCCCAACGTTGTGACAATATCAAAATAAGGTTGCACACTGACGTCAGAATTTGGTCAGCACAAAGTTGATTTTGCAACATGGTCTGACGTCAAACTCCAACCTTATAATAACGATTTGGCAACGCTAGGGCACAACCGTCTCCCATCATTTCCACAACATTGTGACAACATTAAAATAAGGTTGTACCCTAACGTCAAAATTTGGTCAACACAGTGTGATTTGCAATATGGATTTACGTCGGACTACAATCTTAGAATGTTGTTGTGGCAAGATAACTTACTGCCGACAGCCTCACAACAATGCAATTCATTCTCAAATTCAGCCCGTCTGTGAACCTAGCGTCTGAAGCATGTCGGATGACATGGGTAGCAAAGATGGTAAAGAAAAATAAAGAAAATTGTAAAGAGAACGATGTGATTTATTTATCAGATCAATAAAGCATGTTGAAAATGCAACACGTACCTTGTTTAGAGGAAACAACTCTAGTCAGTCTATAAACAAAATAAATGACAGCATACGCTTCGTCAGAAACATAAAAGGAACTATTAGAACTTGAACAAAGTCACAATTATTATCATTTCTTTTCAGCCACATTGACTAAAACTAAAATATGACAACTAATTAATAGTCAGGCATGGCGACCCTAGACCTTACCAGTCAAACTGTCACATAATGGTCCATAGATCTACAATCAGATAGAATCCTTCAATCAACGAGTAGTAGTAAAGTAAAGTGTGGGAGCGGTTTTCTGGGCCAAATATCCCCAATAGAGACCACGCCCATGGACCACGCCTGGCCTATGGGCCACAGAACAGAAATTGTTTTATGACAATCACGTCATCCAGGCAAATCAACCAATCACAGTCTCTTGAATGTATTTAGATCAGGTTTTGTCATACTGCAGATGGTCTTTTAGATCCGAATCAACCGCTCAAGCGTGAATGTTTAAATGAGTTTCTTAAAACAGATCGAGATCAATTAAGGCCATGAACATAAATCGATTTATCTAATATCAGCTTTGCTCGGACAATTTCGTATATTTATGCCATCATGTGGCTTCCTGCCAAATATAAGCTCAATGATTTTTGAAAAGTCATTTAACGGGAAATGCTGATCACAGAAAGACGACAAAAAGTTGCTTATAGCTTATAGCATATTAAACAAGAGGCGCAAGGGCCTTAACGCTCACCTGGAGCATTAGCATTTGAACAATTAGCATTTGAACAGACATAATAATTTAAATTCAGCAGTGACAAGGCAAGTACGAAATTGAGAAATCAGTATAATCGATATTTAGTGGGAAACTAATGATGAACGATCACCACACAATCAGATTCAATCTTAGGTGCCATACAACCAATAAAAATCCAATATGGCCATTAAACGCAAGATTTTGATTGGTCCATGACAGCCATGTTTTATCAAGGACCAAATTATCTTGAACAAACGCTAATTACCATTAGTTATCTTTGAAATCAAATCTAATGAGGTTCAGCCTGATCCGTATGGGAGTTCCTGAGATGTAATTTTGGAGAACAATATGACCACTGGAACAAGCGGTTAATGAGGAGTAGCGTTTTAAATGATTTCCAGCCATTTTCCAGAAAAGTCAAGATGGTCGTCGAACAAATTGTCCAATCAAAATTCTGTATACAGCCTCAAAAGCATACCGCTCTAGGGTCGTTCCATCAGAGGTTGGTTAAAATTGGCAAAGTAGTAGCTAAGGAGTAGGCTTTCAACTGATTTCCAGAAAGTTTAAAATGGCCACCGGAAATGTTGACCAATCAGAATTCATGTTAGAAGTATTGAAGTCTACCAGCATAGAGTTAGTCCATCAAAGTTTCATTGAGGTCGGGCCATTTATATTGGAGGAGTAGTGTTTTAAATAATTTCCGGAACATTTTTGGTAAATCCAAGATGGCCACCAGAAAAATTGACCAATCAAAATTCTAAATAGAGGGCCTATCATTATAGGATCCTTCAAAACTAATTTACTAAAAATCAGTCAAAGCATAAATGAGGAAATTTGATGGACGGATGGCTGACTGACGGATGGCCACCATGACATAAACTTACTTGGCTCTTCGGGCCAGGTGAGCCAACAAGTGGCCAAGCGCCTGGAACACTCATCTGGATCCTTAGCATTTGAACAACTCACATTTAAATAGACGTGGTGGATAATATTTGGAAAATTCAAGATTGCCATAAAAAATTGACCAAGCAAAATTCTCGTTAGATATGTTGAAGCCATAGTTCCCTAAGATTGTTCCACCCAAGTTTCACTGAAATTAGGCCATTTATTACAGAAGACTAGCATTTTCAAACAAGAATTCCATGTAAATAAATGTCTCACAAGTGACCTTGACCTGTGGCCTTGTGACTTTAATATCAACATGCTGCTTCCTAACATTATGGGTAGCAATGTATCCAAGTTTAGTTCCCATAGAATTAACCAATCCTAAAATATAAGTTGATAAGCAAAAACTTAACATTGTTTAAAAATAGAAACGTGACGCATAGTCAAAATGCATCCATCAACATTCTGAATAGGTGTTTTAGAGCCTACCACTCTCGGATCCTTGTAACCAAATTTGGCCAAGATCCACCTAGCGGTTAAGCAAGAGATGCGTTTAGACAATTTCCGGTCAATATTTCATAAAATCTAAGATTTCGGCCAAAAAATATCCAAGTAGTACCAGTTCCCTATCAATTATAATAATCAAATGACCAGTAATCTGTTTCAGAATTGCGCGCTCTACATAATTGGTGTCTGCGTTGCAGCTCATTCTCAAGTTCGCACTTGAGACGTTCTCCCTCATTTGCTGTTACGAATGTTTTGATGATTAATTCATGTATATCGTTCCATGCTGTTGTGTTGCGAACTTGTTGGGAAACTGTTCTACCTCCTTATGCAATTGTCCGGTCGTCGTCCATTATGCGATATAAGTGGCATCCCCAGCTTTCCCCGGGTGGATGGAATCCAGTGCGCATCTGCATGACTCAATGTATTCGCGCACTTTGTTCGGATTTGAACCGTCGCAAGTGTTGATGTGTCGTGAATGATCTCGCAAAAGTTCTCTATGCACGTGGTCATCCTCTCGACTTGAAGATTGATTAGTGATTAGAGCTACGCTATTTGGCAGCTCCCGAGTGATGTTGTTCAAAATATGCAAATGTTTCTCTGCTTCCGTAGGCATGTTGGTTCAGATATTCAAGTTCACAAATAGATTTAAAGCTCCCTCCAGGTTGAATTTTCAGGGCAAGACTAGGTTTTTCAAACTAGGCAAAATTTTTTTATCAAATGAAGGATCGACCTACCCCCCTCACTTACGACTATCGTGGATTGATTATTTGCTCAGGAAGGACTGAACGTTAAGCTGTTTGACGTTGGTGCGTATGTGCTCGTCTGTGATGTTCGGAATCTCGTAGGTTACTTTAACCGACCCGTCTGCTTTGAACTCTTTGTGAATGGTAATATTAATAGGGCCGTTGTTGCTGGTAACCGAATGCAAGTAATCGGTGATGGCGCGTGATAAGTTGTCAATTTCTTGTTGTTGCGAGTGCAGCGTGTGTGTTGTTGGCGATGTTGCTGGCGTGAAAATTAAGGATCTGTTTTTCGACATAATATATAGTTACGTACTCACAATGTCCTCATAAACTGTTTCCCTAGCAACTTCCCTCTTGAAAGACTTCTTGATGAGGCTGGTCTTCTAAGAAATAATTTAAGAAACGTATCTTGGCTCAAGGCGACACCGCTGTAAATTTTCGAGTATAGATTTTGACGTCACAAGATGATGATGACACACTACACTTACTATGTAAATAGAAGATTACATTCAACTCTCCCTTGATGCTCCATGGTCAAACAAATGCTTAACTATTGTAGCGAATTCCGCAACAAAACATATTGCATGCATACTCATAAACAACACTTGTATACTGGTTGGTGTAATAGTGCTCGAGCCTAGCGCGCTATAACCTAATAGTATTTTTTATGATACCATCAAAATATAGTGAACCAGAATGTAGCGCTGCGACTCAAAGTCCAACACACATCTGCGTTACGAAAAGTCCGTTGAATTACAAGTTAACCATTTGCATATACTGATGAAAGTCAATTTCTAAATATAATTACAAAGTCGATTTAAACACACTCTAGTTTGAAATTGACAACCAAAATCGTCTGCTGCACAATTCTGCTCCTAGGCAGCAAAGGACTTTCATCAACATCATTAACCCTTTAATGCCTAGATTTGTTCAAAAAATTAAAATATTTACTTATTGAATGTCCATTTGCAGGCCAAGATAAGACTATTTTTTGAAGATTTACCACTGGAATGACTGGCATTCCAGTGGTAAAGTTTCAAAAATGGTCTTCACTTGGCCTGCAAATGGACATTCCCCAAGAACACTACAGAGGCCGGTCCTGGCCGGCTTCGTCGTGAAAGCGTTAACGTACACAGACTGGCAGGCAAACAAAGTGATAAATACTATAACGATTACAGTAAATAACGTGTACGCATTGACACTGAATACATCAACATTATATCCTATTCCGATAAATTATCTATTCTATAAATATGATGCTGACGAATATATTAACAGGGCGTGCCGTTTGATGCGTGCGTACGTCTACGTCCGCCCGTTCGTAGGTATGTATACTACTGATGAAAACTGTTGCTGTATCGGCGTACCTTCTTAAGATAATTTACAAACAATATTTGCTAAGCTACTTAGGCCTCGTGAGACATACCCACCATGCATCAGCTACATAGCGTTAACCGGAGCGGGCACTCTCCAACCAACTGTAACTGGTACATATTTACGGTGTGACTGGTAGGTTAAAGCTATAAATCTGCCCTCGCATTAGATGACTATCAGATTCCTTTAACTCCTCGTGTCAACAGCGCCGCAAAGTGCCCAAAAACGGTACTCATATCAATTAACCTTTTAATTGTCAAGATTTGTCAATCGAAGTATTATCAGTGAATGTCCAAGTATAGGCCAAGATAAATTTATAGGTTAAATTCGTAAAGATATTGTCCTGTGCAAATGTATATTTCTCGGTACCACCACAGCGGTTGTTTGGCCGCCTTGATCATTCAAATGTCACTCGTCAAGAAAATCCTAATTATTGCTTAATAAGTTTCCATTTGTAGGCTAGGACAAGAGTATTTTTTTCATCTGCCAATGAAATGACTGGCTCGGTAACTAAGCCAACCAGTCATTCCAGTGGGAAAGTAAATAAATGGCCTTCTCTCGACATGCCATTTGGATTCTGAACAATTTGACCATTGTAGGATTAAGTTGAGACAAGCGATCGAAGAGGGGTTAATTCCTGTGTATACTATTCTTGACCAGAAGCTTCATCATCCTTTTCATGACTATTTCAGATGCTGCCAAAACCTGTAGCAGAACAGCTTAAAAGGAACGAACACGTGACCGCTGAGAACTTCGAGGAATGTACTGTATTCTTCTCCGATATCGTGGGCTTCACTAAGATATCATCTAACTGTACACCTATGCAGGTATACATGTGGATTACCACGACGACGACGACGACGACGACGACGACGACGACGACGACGACGACAACGGCGACGACGACGACGATCACGACGGCGGCGGCAGCGACGACGACGAAGACGACGACGACAACGACAACGTCACTGTGTGGTAGTAGTAGTGTTGGTGTTGGTGTTGGTGTTGGTGTTAGTGATGTGATGATGCCTGTGGTGGTGGTGGTTGGGGTGGCGGTGGCTGCAGTGGTTGTGGTGGAGGTGTTGGCTGTGGTGGTGGTGATGTGGGTGATGACGATGATGATGATGATGATGATGCTGATGGATGATGATGATGATGATGATGATGCTGATGATGAAGATGATGATGATGATGATGATGAAGTGGAGAGGATTTAGAAATATGAGGCTGAAGAGGAGGTTAAATAGACAATATCGGTCTTTCCATTGCTTATTTTCCAGGTAGTATCGATGTTGAACAATCTGTATATATGTTTCGACACCAGAATTGAGATGTATGACGTGTACAAGATTGAGACAATTGGCGATGCCTACATGGTCACTTCCGGTTAGTTTATTATTTAACCTCTTTATGGCTAAATTTGGTAAAGAATATCAAAACATGTGCTTATTGAATGTCCAAGCGCAAGCCATTACAGTAGTAAAATCTCAAAAAGAGTATTCTTTTCGTCTGCAAATGGATATTCCTCTAGCCCAGTCAGGGACAAGTGTTGACCGGCTTTTGCTATGATAGAGTTAATGTTTATTTCTTACAATGAAGCTCTCATGCTCTGTTAACTATGAGGCAATCTACCCAGCATGCATTGCTCAGGCTTATTCTGCAGCACCGTAGCAGTCAACTTGATATTGCAATTCCTGGCATGTGTGCCAGTTGCAAGTATTGCTGCTTATATTTATAATGATTTGATTGTTGTTGCAGCATCAATTTTCATTTAAATGCATATCAAATCTGGAACAAATGTTAATCAATTTATTTTGAATATAAGTTGGCTGAAATGTGTTGAAGCCGTAGACACCAACAGCTTTCGGGTAAATTATTGTCAAAATATACAACAACTTACTCGTATGACTTTCTTGATCTCGATACATATAACGTGAACTGTATTGAACCATGTATGAGATGCCGAGCTACTGACATGCTTACACCAAAAATGAGCACGTTCATGAAATACGACCCTGGTTTGTTTGAATTTTACTCAATCAAACTAGAACGTACTCGAAGGAGATGACGACTCGGGCTTTTTCACTCAGACCCCGTGACATCAAGATATTTGACCTGGAACTTGTTGTTGTGGCCAGCCAAAATACGAATGTCTGTTACAGGTTTAGCTATTCTACCTTCTTGCATAGCGGAGTTGTCGACTAAAATAATATATTCCGGTACGTACAACGTGATCCCGTAACCATCGATGTTTAACCTTTTGACCTAAAACCTAAAATTTCGTCTAGCCAATCATAATATAAGTGTATGTACCAAATTCGCTGATGCTACCTTATTGGAGATAAGCAGACGGACAAACAGACAAACAAGTGGATAGACAATCAGGAGGCACCGACCTCAATACTCACATCGTGAAACGGGTGAGTTGTGTCATAGTTAACTGGACATGAGAGCCTTAAATACAAGTCTTTTCCAAATGAATTGACAACTTGTTGCATTATTTTTACTTATGCTTACTAAAGGTGTAAATTTACACCAAAATATTTGAAAATAAAATTGTTAAAATTGTATACTTTTATAGGCGTAAATTGTGTCCCTCGATGGAATAAAACGAAACAAATCTTAACCTATGTTTTCATTCCATATAAATTAATTTCGTATTTTTAGTTTTGAATTTGAATTAGGGACTGGTGCCTCTAATTCAATTTCAATTTGACAACTTAAGAAATTATATTGCCTTATACGTAATGAAATACACATATTGAAGATTTTCGTTATCCTTTCTTCGCTACTTTACTCATACACTCGCGACTACAACTTCGAGAAGACTTATGATGGTGATGATTGCTGCGACAATCAATCTTCTCGTCGCTGCAATCGGATAGTTACCGCTCGCCTCTTCCTAGCTGGTATGAAGATATTTCTGGTAACTGGGCCTGATCTGACTTTCTGAAGATTCGGAGTAAGGTACGGTGTTTCTCCGTACTATTTAGGAGACTGAATAATAACTGAACTAGTGCCTTGTATTTTACAAGGGGATAATTTTATTCCTATATTTTAACTGTACATAAAACGGTTACTTAGCATTGGTGACTTTTACTGTCACCGACAAATAGATATATTTTATACTTTAACAATACGGTCCTATCCTACTGGATTTCATTTGACTAGATTACGACTACTGATTACTCTCAACTCTACGGTCGATATGATATCAAGCAAGCCTAATTTTTCACAACGAATTACTAAATGACAAAACAACGTGTCTCCACAGATGGTGCAGACTATATACCGAATCAACGATGGTAAAAGATTAAAAGATTAATAGACAAAGTGCCTATTATATACCAACTACCTTTCCTAATTTCTATACATATTACGATATATAGATCTATATATATCGTAATATATAGTTTCTGTTCCTTTTGATTCTCTGCCACAGAGTTTGACTAGATGCTCATTGATTATGACGTCATCTCGGCCAATCAAACTCTGGGCCTCTCTTCTCGGTAGTCATCATTAAACACCATACATCTACCCTTAACTCGGGCAAAGTGGTCCTAGCTGGTTCTGATTTGATGCGATCTGTCAGCTAACTAACAACATTACAGAATGTGTTGTTGTAGCATGCCTTTCTTTGACTGGCATATAGTTGATATACAAATTTCGATTGTGTTATTAATTCCTACAGGACGCTACAATGCCTCTGTCCTGTCCCTTGCCTATCATGGATAAGCCTGTAGGAAATGAACGTTAATAAGCACATGAGCTGTATGATCTCATTGCCAGCTGGTGTTGTGGTACTTGCTTAAGGGAGTCGGAATGCCGACCGTCAACAACTACATGTCAGTCTGTTTCCTATAATTCTCTCGATTCCCATCGACTCATATCTATTCTTACCACTCTATTATTTATTAAATTGATGGCCTAAATGACTGCTGAATTTCATAAAAGTGTATGCCGATCCCACAGCAACAACTTTTATCTTCAACTATTGACAGACATCATCAACTCAGAACCGATGGTCTTATTCCAATCTATTCTAATTTCTAACTTATTGTGATAAATATATTACCACAGTTTCGATCCAGTTTCTATCCTATTTCCGCGAAACTGTACCACTAGCACTGGTCCAAGTCAACCAGTGCATCTTCCTACTATGTATCTGATTGCTACTATTATATTCACTCAGTTCCCTAGCTCACCTGGTATTTTCAAATATGAATTTCACTGAGGTCTTACTTGCAAATATAAGACGTCCACCGGGGTCATTACTTCCCATAAGACAATCCGATATCTACACATGCCCCTCAACCGAAGTTAATTAACCATCTCTTAAGGCCTTAAGACATCGATAATTAACTCGTTGTATACTATCAACAACCAAACCACACTATACCAGGGCTATCCAGAACTGACGTCCATACTAACCGTAATCATCTGTTACAACACATTACAATACAACACCTTACAATAATGGAATCCATTATGACTATAAACCTATTAACAATAAACCCTAATCCTACAGTCAAATCATTACAGGTCATATACATGGTCATAGCGACATCCATAATACATGCAGTAACAACAATACGGGGCACAATAATAAAGTTTGTGCATCTTTACGGAATATCCTCGGAATCCATACCCTAATCATAAATGAGGAAAACATAATCAAACATGGCACTATTATTTAGTTCGTGCTACAATTTATATCCTCATACTGTACACTGATATTAGTGTCCCTGGTTATCTCCACGTCTACCCAGTCATCAGCCGTCGGGTCGATCACAGTCCTGTCATTAGCGTTAGGCGACGACCCGGCTGACAAACGCAGCCGCTCCGGTAGGGCTGCAGGTCTCCGGAACTGCTGGTCCTGAACAATTCGTGGCGCACTTATATGTACCGCACGTGGTCGGTTGGCCGCATGTGGCTTACACTTAACCCATGACCACATGCGTGAAATAACTCCACATTTAAATAACACAATAAAAATCACTATAACTACTCCGAATGAGCCTGTTGAGTACGAGATAAATGACGTTACTCCCATGCCATCGACCATCGCTGGGTCGACCGCAGATAATGGTGCTAGCGGCACGTACTTAGTCTTATGCAAATGGTTCCAATCTTGGATTTTCAATTGGCTAACAATTCTGGATTCATTTAGAACTCCGGCCACATCCAATTGGGGCATATCCAGGGCCAAGCTCACTCGAGTGTATGTCCGACTATAAGACATTACCGGCTCGAATTGCCACCCTTTACCACTATATCCACACTCACTCGACATCAACGCATACACTCCATTCCCTACCGTGCAACGGTCAGTCAGTCGTCCGTCACAGTGGATCTCCATAGTCTCTCCGAAGGTCTGCAACACCACACCTATTTTCTTATTGGCAAACAATTTACTATGGGTGTCATTGGACTCGGATAACTGAATATTACAATTGCTATCCGTAGAATTAGTCAGTATACTGACAATACATGGCACGTGGGTCTTATCGACCCTTAGCTGACCATGACACACTCGCGGCCCCGTACCACGGCACTCGGACGGGGTAAAATACCACCCAGTTTTGGTATCCAGACCAATGCTGGTCCTAGCCACCAACACCTGCATATAGTATCCCTCTGCAGCCATAGGTTCAGGCCACGATTGTAATCCATATTCAATGTACTTTCCGCCGTCTATCAAAGGTAGTGTAGCTACGTAATGTAGCCTCTCATCATCTTTCCATAAAGGATACACGACTACATTCCGGTAGTACCATTGGTACGGCCTTATCAGCCGATTTCCTACCCGGACATGTTGGGCTACTTCTGCCAAATCCGATGGGCTAAACAATTCCTCCGTTAATCTACCTAATTCTAATGAGGCAGTTTGCCTATGAAATCGTGCAGCAGCCTTCTGATAACGGTATACTACACTTTCGGCCGAGTCAATTATATGGCCCAGACGCACTAACGTATACAAGTCGGCCTGTCGACCTGCATGCATCTTAAGTATTTCGCTTACATTTCTAGCGAATCTGGACATACTGTCCGTGACCTCGTTAATCCTATCCACGTTGGAATTGATTCCCTCGAAAGCTAATTTCACATGAGATGCCAGCTGGTTAGAGAAGTGAACCACCCGATTCATTTTCCCCATAGCCTTTTTGACTATATCTTTAATCATCTCAATATCGCCCGACGTGGCAGTGCCGAATAAGGAAGAGGCTATGTCCCCCACGAAATTAAATAGTCCACGCTTCCTACGATTAACAACCCGCTTCATCATTGTCTCTTGAGTATGTACAGCCATTTTTCTTATACCATTTATGCGATGCTGGAGACCGAAAATGTCATTGTTGCTTAATGACGTCTTTTTATCGACGTCCGCCACCAGTACACGAAACTGCGCCACACGGTTAAGAAAATCGGCTGGCAGATATGGATGGTCTATTGATACTACTACCGTCCACTCCGCACGAATCACTGCTACATTTTCCGGCCTAGTAATCATTACTCCATTAGGCAATTTAATTACACTTGCCTTTTTACAAATTCCATTCGCATTCGCTAAAATCACCAAAACCGCTATTATACATAACCGTAATACGTACATGATGCTATACCTATTTGATTTATCAATATAATGTTGTCAGTGCTGCTATTAGGCAGGGATTAATATTTTCTCTGGCTGCGTCGCCTTATAACTGCATCGATACGACCGATGAAGTCATCGTATCGAGCACGGCCAAACGCGCCAATCCTGAGTCTTTTGGGCTCTGAGTAGACGTCAGGAGCGAGACTGCGCTTGCGCAGAAAATAGGGATGCGAGGGAAGCGTTTCCATTGGCTCATGGACGGTTTCGGGTACACCCTCCGAAGTGTCCATCACCCTAGTACGAGGAGTCCTGATGTTTTCACTCGCTGATTCATGGTTTCGAATCTGACTCGTACTAGGTTGATCTATATCTATATCAACCACCTTATCCCCCTTGCGCACCCTTGGCTCTTCATCATAAGCTGGTCGCTTCCTACGAGCTCGCTTACTCGATGTTGCACCGGACTCGTTTACCGGCAAAGGTCTGGACTCGGGTATCATCACTCTTGGGTGGTGGCTGGCTTTCGTACCTTTGGTAGTGTTACGAATAGGGCGTGCTCGTACTTTGTCCCAACACATTTCTGAGTCAACCACACGCAACTTAGACACATTAAGTACGCGTACTTTCCCAGACCTTTGATGTCGGACATGAGCCACGGGCCCATTGATCTTAAAGACTTCGTACTCGGGGTCACTGCGAGACGTTAACTTCATCCTTTCCTCAGCCTTTACGACCACTGAGTCGCCAACCCTGTACTCCCCAGCGTTCGCCCGCTTATTAATTTGTTCCTTGTGAATCTCTCTAGACTTAGCCGTTTCTCCCCGAGCGCGCAGCAAGGCATTATTGAGACACGTAAGTCTCTCACCAAGATCCTGCGAAGCATCGATTGGAATAGCAAACGGAATTCTAGCTCGTCGACCATACGTCAAATAGAATGGCGTATATCCGGTCGTGGAATGACGAGTACTGCGGTACGCCGTTAAAGCAGCACCCAACTCATCTTCCCAATTACGAGACTCGTTATTCACCCCTTTCTGAATCAACTCCTTAAGAGTCCGATTGAACCTCTCAATTCTCCATTCGTTTGCGGATGGTATGGACTCGATCGTCTATGCTCGATACCGTGTTCATGAAATCGTTCTTCCAGAGAATTGGAACAAAATTCCCTGCCCTGATCTGTTATCAAGATCTCAGGGATACCATGACGAGCGACGTACTCATTGAAGAACTTGTCTTCCACATTCTGAGCCGTCTTTGCTGGAATTGGATATGCTTCAGCCCAGGCAGAGCAGTGATCAATTACCGTCATTATATACACGTTACCCCTACTCGACTCTAACAGCGGACCAATCAAATCCATACCAATTATCTGACTCGGATAATTGGCCATGGGCATCTCGCTATACTTCGGTCGAGTATTGACAGGTCGGTTGACCTGGCAGGTTGTACACGTTTCTAGCATCCGCACCACGTCTTTTCTTAAAGACGTCCACACAAAAGAATCCCTTACCATACCGATGGTCTTCTGCAGACCTTGGTGACCGGCTCGTTCATGAGCCATCCGGAGCACTTTCTCACGGAACAGGGTAGGTAACATGATTCTGGGGTACTCAGCGTCCAACGCCGATGGTGTTACTAACGAATACAAAATACCGTTTTTGACCATATACTCCTCCGGGGTGTTCTTGAACAACTCCGGGTATTCTGTGGTCTGCTCGGCACACAATTCGTCGTAGGGTATGTCATAGGCCTCCAGAGGGACATGCGGTAACGCACCTTCGTCTACCTCGGGTATGACATAATCACCCGTGTCTAATGTGGCGATCTCCACTGGACGACGTAATCTAGATAACATGTCCGCTCGAATATTCTTCGAGCCTTGGATGTACTCGATCTTACATCCGTATTCTGCAATCAGCACTGCCCAGCGCTGCACTTTCGTGTTTTTCACTTCTCCCACAAACAAACTCTTTAGGGGTTTGTGGTCCGTGTACACGGTAAACTGCGCGCCAAATAGATATGGTCGGAGCTTCTTCAGCGCATAGATCACAGCGTAAGCCTCCTTTTCTATTACGGGCCAATTAAGCTGACTATCTTTAAGTGTAGAGCTTACATACTGGATTACCCGCTCTATACCTTTCGCATCTTCCTGCACCAATATTGCACCGATCGCATAGCTAGACGCATCAGTGTATAATTTATACGGGGCGTTTAGATTTGGATATGTGAGAACCGTCTCACTACACAGTAAGTTCTGCAATTTCTTGAACGCTTGCTGTTCCTCCGCACCCCATTCAAAACGTTTGTATTTCTTGGTTAATTCTATTAAAGGCTTCGCAATTTCGGCATAGCCTCTCACACAGGATCGGTAGTAACCTGTAGCTCCGAGAAAACTTCTCACTTCACCCACATCTCGGGGTGGAGACATTTCTCTAATGACCTTGACCTTCTGGGCCTGAGGAGCTACTCCTTGTGCGGAAATACGATAACCTAACAAATCTACTGACGGACTAGCGAAATCGCATTTCTTCTTCTTAACCTGTAGATTATATTCTCGAATCTTACTCATGACCTTACGTAAGTGCTGTGCATGTTCAGCTGGATTTCGGGAATATATAACTACGTCATCTACAAAAACATGCAGATATTTTCCCACGAATTCTCGGAAAATATCATTCATTGCCCTTTGAAATACGGCGCCTGAGTTGCAAAAACCGAACGGCATACGAATCCATTCAAACAAACCTTCACTGCAGACGAACGCTGTCTTCTCTATGTCTTGGGGGTCCATTGGTATCTGCCAATAGCCCGACTTCAAGTCCATAGTAGAAAAGATCGTTGCGCCATGCATAGAATCAAAAATATCCGATATGTTTGGTAATGGATAGCTATCCTTGCGACATACAGAATTCAACTTTCTATAGTCAATACAAAACCTAGTGTCACCGTCCTTCTTGGGGACCAAAGTAATGGGTGACGCCCAGGGTGATGACGATGGTCTTATGACGCCCGCTGCCAGCATCTCAGCCACTTGGTTTTTGACTACATACTGCTTGGCAAGCGGCAGACGGTAGGCCTTCTGCCTTATAGAAAACGCATCTCCTGTTGGTACCGTGCACTTCACTTTGGGGACCAATCCTAAAGTGTTTGGACGAGCCGTATCAAAGCTATCCGCAAAGTCCTCAATAACTTTGTCGATAGCTTTATATCCGGTCGTTTCCTTACAACTAGAATATATATAACTCGTCTGTTCCCTGTAGGGATACCTAAAGGGATATACCTGACCAAACCATACTACTTCTTTGGTCCGATAGTCAATCTTTGCATTTCCCAATTGCAAAGCATCCGCACCAATCAAACACTCATGCCGCATATTCGCTACTACCGTACCAGGAATAGGCCGTGCATTCTTAAATTTGATTTGTGTCTCCCCCAAAAGCTCTATTGGGGAACCATTTACTGCTAAGAGCGTCTTAGCTCTTTTTAACGGCCTAGCATCTAAGCTGCTACGCCATACATCCTTTCTAATCAAGGACGTGCTAGCACCAGTATCTACTAAGGCATGCAAGCACTTACCCTGATCTTCTGGACCGTGGTTGTCCCAGTGTAAACGGATCAGAAACCACTCGGTCGGTACGCTTACCAACGGTCTCCTCCGTCGCCATTTACCGAAGGGCTCCTTCGTCCGCTGACCACTTCAGCGTATGAATTTCTTCGTCCCGCTCCCTCATAACGTCCGTACGCATCGGTTCCTTCACCGGTCAGAACGAATCCGTCCTGATCCTCGTACTCCTCGTTACTACGAATTCTGTTTGCGTTGTCTTTCCGCACGTTACGAGAATAGTTTTGCGCGGTAATTCTCGGTTCCTGGTTCGTTGTTCTATCTCTTCGGTCTATCACATCGATATCCATATTGCTCTCTACACGTGGTTTCTTGGCCATGTTTCGCTGCGGTTTGGGTTGCGGTGCCCTAAGCGGACAGTTATTTACGATATGTCCATCCTTAAAGCAATGATAGCAACGTACGGTTGGAACCTGCTCAGTCTGTCTATCTCTATACCCCGCGAAGCTCTGTTGGTAATTATAACAATCTCTCGCCATGTGCCCCTGCTTGCCGCAAGTGAAACATACCATAGGTGGTCTCTGGCCCCTTGGTTGGGCTACCTGGGTGGTTCGTCTAGGCATGTCATTCCTTGGAGGCTGTATGGGCCTTTTACAATCTGCCTTATAATGGCCTTTCTGCCCACAATTGTAACACACGATGTCCCGTCGGGGGTATTCGGACGGTGGTTTGCTGCACGGTTTCGTTGGCTGGCGTTTTGGCATGGCCGTTTTCTTAGGCGGCCTTGGCTCTCTGTGTGCCTGTTGAGGTTTGGCATTGGCTTGTAAAGCCTCCACGGTATCGCACAATCGTTCAATTAATTTCGTTTGCTGGGCGATCTGCCACTTCATACCTGTTATTATGGCCCACACATCTTTCCCCTCCTCCATGTCCAGCACCCCCACTTCCATGTCGGTTTCTCTTCGGTCATCTATCCTCATGGCCCTTAGCAAATCGTTGCAATTTGCCTCTTCCTCCGCGATCTCGATCGCTCTCTGAAGAGTGGTGGCTTTCTTTCTCACTATTCTTCTTCCCAATCCAACATCACTAAGGGCCTTGATATATACCCCTAATATCGTCCTCTGATTGTCGGCATTGGACTCTGGATACGCCCGGCTGGCCAACTCCTTGTACCGCCTGTTGAAGGCGATAATAGTTTCGTTTCTTCTTTGGCGCACCCCCTCGAGGTCGTATTTAATTCTTTCGCCCTCGTTGGCGGAGATGAAGTTCTCCGTAATGTATGTTCTTATTTCGTCAAATGTAACCTCATCTCTATTCTTCCCGACTAAATAGTAGTCCAGCGCCCTCGATAGTTGCCCTCGAGAAGCACGCGTGACTATGTAGGCTGGTATCCCGTCCAGCTTTCCCTCCATTGCTACCCACACGCGGTGAGCTTCGTCCAGGAACTGCCTCACCTCCTCCGGGGTGAGCCCGTCACATGGCCTTATTCGCTGGGTCAGCTCCCTCACTTCCTCCCTATGGACCCGGTCCGCATCTCTTCGAATATTACTTTGTACTATGGTACCTGCCATTGCGGTACCCATCACATTCATGGCTGCTACTGTTTCTGCCCGTAGCTCCGGATGCCTCTCATGTTCCTCTACGGTTGGGATTCTATGATCTGGTTTCGCCATTATGGATTGTCTACTTAGTGTCTTTTTAATTGTAATATAAACAGACTATAACTCGCTTCAATCGAGGCTGCTCCTCGCAATTAATGTCAGTGGTTATTTTAATCAATGCGTTGTCCCTATATTCTCGGTGCTGCGTTACTTTCGCACTGTCAGATTGTTTCGCTAGATCTATGAACACTTGCACTCTGTCTGCTACGTCTTTTAAAACTATGTTAGCTGGCCTGTCTACTTGGGCCATTCGTATTGTTTATTACTCACTCAGTTCTCACAATGTTCTCCTCCTAAGATCCTGGCAGGTGAAGCCACTGAAGATTTTCGTTATCCTTTCTTCGCTACTTTACTCATACACTCGCGACTACAACTTCGAGAAGACTTATGATGTTGATGATTGCTGCGACAATCAATCTTCTCGTCGCTGCAATCGGATAGTTACCGCTCGCCTCTTCCTAGCTGGTATGAAGATATTTCTGGTAACTGGGCCTGATCTGACTTTCTGAAGATTCGGAGTAAGGTACGGTGTTTCTCCGTACTATTTAGGAGACTGAATAATAACCGAACTAGTGCCTTGTATTTTACAAGGGGATAATTTTATTCCTATATTTTAACTGTACATAAAACGGTTACTTAGCATTGGTGACTTTTACTGTCACCGACAAATAGATATATTTTATACTTTAACAATACGGTCCTATCCTACTGGATTTCATTTGACTAGATTACGACTACTGATTACTCTCAACTCTACGGTCGATATGATATCAAGCTAGCCTAATTTTTCACAACGAATTACTAAATGACAAAACAACGTGTCTCCACAGATGGTGCAGACTATATACCGAATCAACGATGGTAAAAGATTAAAAGATTAATAGACAAAGTGCCTATTATATACCAACTACCTTTCCTAATTTCTATACATATTACGATATATAGATCTATATATATCGTAATATATAGTTTCTGTTCCTTTTGATTCTCTGCCACAGAGTTTGACTAGATGCTCATTGATTATGACGTCATCTCGGCCAATCAAACTCTGGGCCTCTCTTCTCGGTAGTCATCATTAAACACCATACATCTACCCTTAACTCGGGCAAAGTGGTCCTAGCTGGTTCTGATTTGATGCGATCTGTCAGCTAACTAACAACATTACAGAATGTGTTGTTGTAGCATGCCTTTCTTTGACTGGCATATAGTTGATATACAAATTTCGATTGTGTTATTAATTCCTACAGGACGCTACAATGCCTCTGTCCTGTCCCTTGCCTATCATGGATAAGCCTGTAGGAAATGAACGTTAATAAGCACATGAGCTGTATGATCTCATTGCCAGCTGGTGTTGTGGTACTTGCTTAAGGGAGTCGGAATGCCGACCGTCAACAACTACATGTCAGTCTGTTTCCTATAATTCTCTCGATTCCCATCGACTCATATCTATTCTTACCACTCTATTATTTATTAAATTGATGGCCTAAATGACTGCTGAATTTCATAAAAGTGTATGCCGATCCCACAGCAACAACTTTTATCTTCAACTATTGACAGACATCATCAACTCAGAACCGATGGTCTTATTCCAATCTATTCTAATTTCTAACTTATTGTGATAAATATATTACCACAGTTTCGATCCAGTTTCTATCCTATTTCCGCGAAACTGTACCACTAGCACTGGTCCAAGTCAACCAGTGCATCTTCCTACTATGTATCTGATTGCTACTATTATATTCACTCAGTTCCCTAGCTCACCTGGTATTTTCAAATATGAATTTCACTGAGGTCTTACTTGCAAATATAAGACGTCCACCGGGGTCATTACTTCCCATAAGACAATCCGATATCTACAATATGTTAATATTTATTTTGTTTCATTACATCCAGGCGGACAATTTAAGCCTCTAAAACTACACAATTTTTTTGTTTAATAATTTTTTGGGACAAAACTGTTGATGTCAGCAATATGTTTCTGGAACTGGCTTCCAAACTTAAGAATAAGCATCAGTGTTACATTGTAAAAGGCCGTAGAATGTCATGTTTCATTCAACCTTTAAACAACGGGCCTTTCAATTTTTAGAGATGTCCCGACAATCTTTGGCTAAGCTCCACCCACACCTCGATCGTGTTGGGATCGATCGATCTCTAAATTCCTTGACTATCAATTTCTAGAAAACTATACACTTTAAGCTGTTGAGTATTTTGAAACTAATTTGATTGGGTGCTGTTGCTACCAATGGCAGCAACAGCGCCTGCCCAGTCAAATTAGTTTCAAAATATGCAACAGCATGTTTATTAACTAGTAGAAACATACTATTAAGAGTTAAAGACGGACGATCCGTATAGAATCATTCATGACGTAATGATGATGACGTCATCCTATACGCCGCTTAGGTGATTATGACATCATATGACGTCAATACTCTGGAAAGCTCCATTAAGCAATCAGGATCCGCATTTTGTATGATTTGACGTGTTATCCTTCGAGAGGGCATCTCAATTTCAAGACAACTACACAGGAAAACTGTTGAATGTTTTGAAACGACTTTGAGTGGAACCTGTTGCTGCCTTACAGAATTCTCCTTTAATAATCATCATCAATCATCATGTTAAATAATACATTTAGATGATGAAGTAGAAAAGAAGATTGCAAGTTTCATTTATTTTTATAATGGATAAATGCTTAACGCAAATATTATGATCATAATGCCATGATACCGCTATAGTTACTGGTACGGTACTGGACCTCTACTCGGACAACAAGTGACAGCCATTTCCTGGTAGATTTCGGTCTATTGTTCGAAAAATCAATTCACTTTTCCAGAGTATCCATCGATAATCTGACGTCATATGGCGAGAAGCGATGTGTAGGATGACGTGATAATCAATACGTCATAAATAATTCTATTTGACCCGTCTTTAACTCTTAATACTCCGACGCGTTGTATGAATTGTAGGTCTCTACTAATTAATAAACATGCTGATGAATATTCTGAAACTAATTTGACTGGATGTTGTTGCTGCCATAGACAGCAACATCTCCCAGTCTAATTAGTTTCAAAATATTCAACAACTTACCTGCTTTCTGGAAATCGATACTCAAGAAGTTCAGAGATCGATCGATCCCAACACGCCCGAGGTGTTGGCGTAGCTTAGCTATAGATGGGCGGGCAAAGCTAAAAATGGAAATGTCCAATACTTGCATTGACACAGCAGATGAAAAAAAATCTCATTGGTATAAGATAATCACAACCGAGAACACATCCGGCGTAATACACTCTTTTGGGTAAGAGACTGCCATAGTGACTAGGCTTATGAACATAAGATGCCTCTATTTATGACAGGTGTTCCACAGCGTAATGGCTTAAAGCATGTATCAGAAATTGGGACGATGGCATTGGATCTACTCCACCATATCTCGCATTTGGAGATACCACATCTTCCCGGAACGCGTATGCGGCTCCGTGCTGGAATACACTCAGGTTGGTATCTGATAAGTTTTATTAAGATACTTTTTTAAATAACTAAATGAATTGACGTGATCGGGTTCATACTTCCAGCCATCGCTGATAATACATTAGGCTGATACAACGCGGACAACAACAAACTAAAATGTCGTCTTTAGTCATGTTTAGTTAGTTAAGCTATGCATAATCGATATTATGTGAAGGCACGTGATTAAATGATGCTATTTGATCTGTACAAGTACAGTGTACCTACGAAATAAGTGAAAAAATTTCCAAAAATGAAAACATCAACATCATGTTAGTTAGTATGAAATATTCCTTTGAATATTTTTAACATAATTGGATTCATTAGACCTTTTCAGTTTATCCATCCATCATAATATGACGTCATGTAGGATGGCCTCATAATCAGTGGCGTCATGAATGACGTGGATAGGTACGGTACATCACGAACGCGTAATTGAAGACAGACTAAACGTTATTGAACGAATTGTGTCTTTCCTATTTAATAAACATTCTATTGAATATTTTGGAACTAACTTGACTGGGCTCTGTGGCAGCAACAGCAGCCAATCAAATTAGATTAAAAATATTCAACAGCGTACCTGTATAGTTTTCTGGAAATTGATAGTCAGGGAGTTCAGCGATCGTTCGATCCCAACACTGACCAAGTATGGGTGGAGCTTAGCTAAAGATGGCCGGGGCATAGCTATAACTGGATAGGTCCATTATGCTTAAAATATTCAATAGTACGTTTTATTTTGTTTTGGAAGCATGGTATGTTGTTTTTGTGCTGTATTGCAACGTGAGCGGCATTCTCAATCTGTTTTACCCTCGCATACTGTTATTAGATGTGCTATATCAGATGATCTGCTCGGAAGACATATTTAATCTGTACTGCACACTCCCGCTGTGAATACAAACGGCATGCCAATAAAAATAAAACAATGCCCGCTTCGATGATATAATCACCTATAATTTGATCAATAAAGCATGTTTAGCATTTCATATGTAATTGTGTGTGTTTATTTATGAGTATGTTTAGACTTTCAATTAGAAGCGAGCTGCACTCTTATTCCACGTGACAGAGCATATTTTGCTACCGCCCTGAAGAACACAGCCTCGAGGCTGTGTTCTTCAGGGCGGTAGCAAAATCTGCTCTTGAGCGACCGATAGGATTCATCCTTTAGATCAGAATCGAGTAATCCAATCTATCGCTCAAGGATTGACGTCATAACGTATTGACGCAGACGGCAAAATCAAAATACGCAATGAATGACGTAACTAAATCTTTCATCAACACTGAATCATCCGTCAGTTGTATGAATTGTATGTGTTTACCATTTAATAAACATTCTGCCGAATATTTAGAAACTAATTTAACTGGCTGCTGATGCTGGCATAGGCAAAAATAGCCCCTATTCAAATTTTTGCCTATGCCATCATCAGCGGCCAGTCAAATTAGTTTCTAAATATTCGGCAGAATGTTTATTAAATGGTAAACACATACAATTCATACAACTGACGGATGATTCAATGTTGATGATAGATTTAGTTACGTCATTCATTGCGTATTTTGACATTGCCGTCTGCGTCAATACGTTATGACGTCCATCCTTGAGTGATAGATTGGATTAATCAATTCTGATCTAAAGGATGAATCCAATCGGTCGCTCAGGTGTTGACGTCATAAACAATTACTTCCCATATAGGTTGACGTCACGGTCATAATTGATAGAAATAATCCGCCATGAGCCTGTAATAGTTCAGTGTACGGATTGTGTCGTTGCCATTTAATAAACATTCTGTTTAACATTTTGATTGGGCTATGTTGTTGTCATAGAATTGTATGTCTTTGCTTCCTTTACATTAAAAAACCCTCATTTTGTTGAATAATTGGAAACTAATTTGACTATGGGATGCAACATCCCATAGTCAAATTAGTTTCAAAATGTTCAACAAACTGGGTCATGATCTTCAACAGGTTATAGTTACACTGAAATTTAGTTTCTAGGCGTTCTGGATTCAAAGTTATAAATCGATTCCAATGCGTATAAAGTGGACCGAGCTTAGATACACATGGGCTGGGAATATTTAGAAATGGATCCCTCTGCTAGCACTGACACGCAGTCTTATAGTAGATTCTATCACCCTACTGCATAGGAGGCAATGAACAGGCAGACACACTAGCAAGGATTGGAAGCGAAATTGAACAAAGCAGGTATGCCTAATGATATTAAGAACGAGTTTAAATACAAATGGGAGAAACACGTGCTCAATACCGCATAGACACAATGAGACAATATACACTCACTTGATAGACAGAATCAAGTGATCATCTTTAGACTCCTGTTAGGACACTGTGCAGACTGAATGACCACCTCCGCAGACTAAGGTTAATCTCGACAGCTTCCTGTCCATGTGATTATTAATGCTTAAAGGTGCATATTCACAGAAAAATACTGAAAATAAAATTGTTTAAATTATATACTTTTAGAGGCTTAAACTGTGAGCTTATATGTAATGAAACGAAATAAATCTTAACATATGATGATTTCATTCCATATAAATTAATATAATCTTTTAAGTTGCGAAATTGAAATAGAGGCACGCGCCTCTATTTCAATTTCGCAACTTAAAAAATTATATTAATTTATATCGAATGAAATCATCATATGTTAAGAATTGTTCCGTTTCATTACATATAGACACATAATTTAAGCCTATAAAACAATGCAATTTTAGCAATTTTATTTCCAAGCATTCTGGTGTGAATATGCTTCAACGAATTTCAATTTTCGCTTAAGCATAATTATTAAAGCGTAAGCGAAAATCGAATTTCGCCTAAGTGTTAATTACAATCTTGGCTCTACTACCGCACAATAATGTAGAAACCTTCCCAAACAGTGGAGCATATACCAAGTCTGGCCCATCTTAGATGAGCTGCTGTAATACAAATTCGGAGTCGGCCAGCTCGTCTCGGTGACATCCGCGGGCGGAGCGCGGGCGGAGAGGGGTCCCACACTCGGGGGATGCGTTCGTGTGTACTCTCACCCCAGCACGGTGGCTGTGCGAAGTTTCCCGCAAATGTCATGCTATCTTAGCGCTAACTTGGTATGCAACTGTACGCGGATAAACTACATGTCAGCTGCACCTTAAACTACACTAATAAGGCATACTGAATTTAATTGGCGTTCTTTATAACAGCATTGTCAGGAGACCTCCTTACACTTTTCCCATGTATCATTTGTCGGGCATCACGAATCTGAAGACCACTTCACAATCGTCTCATTACTTACTGAGTTATGGAGGATTGAATCGTCCAGGCCAGGAAACGGTCCTTAGCGCGCAGACAATAGTCACGTGGCCGACTTCCTGCTCCATCCTATGCACGCTGATCTTCTTTCTTCTTCTTTTCGTTCGCTGATCATACCGCCAGTCCTGTAAGTGACTATCGACATGATCATAAGCGTTAAGTGCGTGGATCCATGGCTTATTAGAGTGCGCCGTGCGGCCTGGAACCTCCGTCTTCAACACTCGAGGTTTCTGTCAGGGTTACCTCACCCTTACTTCCTTTAGTCGCCTCTTACGACACGCAGAGGATACGGAAGATGTATTCTAAGCCCCACCTACAGCGCAAGCTTATTGGACATTCCATCTTCTATCAAATTAAGGCGTTTGAGTATAAAAGAAGTAGTTTCAGCAACCCCATGTGTGGATTTTTATAGGTGTTTCGATAATGAGGGACAGGCGGGTTGTCGTATTTTATTTTGAGGAGCTGCACCCATCTCGAAATACCGTCTCGACATTCGTTTTCCCTCTGTGTGGACATTATTGCATCCCAGACACTATCATCGCTAAAACTAGTCCAGTGCTAGTCAAGTAATACATTATTTTGAAGGGAACGTTTTCCCCAAGTTTTTGTAGAATCATTTGGCTTTGTCTACACCAGATAGCTACCCGGCGGTTGAAGAAATTCTATGATATTGTTTATTAGTATCAGTAGGCCAAACCAGTTTATTAGAAGAGGAAAGTCAGAAGAATTCGTTTCCAGTGAACATTGTTATTCTGAGAGAACATTTTTCTTCATTAAAACCAGACTTTCTTGGTTACCATCTAGTCTACCGTGTTTAGCGACGGGGTACTCCACCCAGACCGTACCGAAATTTTGTGAAGACTTTAGAACTGCGCTACATTACTTTGGACAGGCGGATGCCCATCCGTAAATTCGCATCTGCAACCTACATCCACTACAGACTGAAGCTATTGTATTGCTTCTACATCATCAGCATTTAGGGGCTGTGAACATATCTAGGTCCTCAAGTCTTCTTTTCCATCTCATGATAATGGCCCTTTCCAGGGTAATGACGCCATATGACGTCATAATCAGCTAAGCGGCGTGTATGATGACGTCATAATCATTACGTCATAAATGATTCTATACGGCCCGTCTTTAACTCTTAATAGTTGTACGAATTGTAGGTCTGTACTATTTAAGAAACATACTGAAGAATATTTTGAAACTAATTTGACTGGGTAGCAACAACGCCCAGTCAAATTAGTTTCAAAATATTCAACAGCTTATCTGTATAGTTTTCTGGAAATTGATATGTGGAAATTTAGAGAGCGATCGATCTCAACACAAGCGAAGTCTGGGTGGAGCTTAGCTAGAGATGGGCGAGGCATAGCTAAATATTGGTAAGGTCCATTCCTGCATGTGATTCACGGCCATTCCAGAAGCACAAGCTTTCAAGATTGGGTAGCTAAATAGCTGGGGATAGTAATCCCTTCCAGTATCACGGGCTCCGGGCATCTTCCTCTGAGTGACGTTTCAGAGTCAACCCACAAGCGATTTTATGCCGTCACACTGAAGGAGCATGGAACCTTTCTTCGATCATAATTTGCATACATTTGCCTGTTCAGTGGATGTTGGCTGTCACACACCTGAGTTTGGCCGGTTAGTAAAATCTTTGGATCCACTTTGCATCATCGCTGCTGACGAGAAGCTGAGCATTTGGCTAGGGTTTGCGGTTGTTTCGAAACTGTTCTCATCATCATTAAACAGCCAGTTTCTGCCGGGCCTCGGTGCGCTGCTGGTATGGGAGCGGGAAATTTATTGAAACTGTGGACATCTCCACCCCACCCACAAGAACGTGGACACATATAAATTCCGGAAGGGTTTAATACCTTACACAGAACAGTTTATACCAATATAGCGACGGACATCGACTGCTTGTGACGTCACGTTTTTTCTCCTGCCTTTACAGACGAGTTGTAAACTTGGTCTGGCCAGGATCTCTTATGATTCAAATATTAAGCCCCCCGAGTTGATGATTAATATACGTGCCAAGCGACGGTCGCGGGCGGTGGCATCGGAACACTATAGACAGCCGGGACGTGGATGACACTTTCGACAGATGTTTCTCTTCCTTTAAGGAAGATCGTTAGTTCTCAAAAATATGGTCAATCCGCGCCACTAAGACATAGCCTGACCTCGCTACACTGGCAGTGTGTGGGATGGCAATATTATGTATATAGTCTTCTGTATGTTGGGGAATCTTTAATACTGGGCCCTTTCTCTTCGTCTTGGGAAAATGAATCTCTTTGCAGAATTGAAATCGGTCTATGATTGGCAGAGATCTCAGTTAAATAAGAAACGGTCTTAATCTTTCTTTTTAAGTTGGTTAGATTGCCATCGCACATGTGTTGATAGTGTGACGTCATAGACACGTGTTCGTCATATGCCATCTTCCTATGAGTTGCGCATTGATTGGTTGAGCTCTTCTATGGTGACTGTTGATTGGTCACCATACAGTGTAAAAGGACTCGCTCTGGCTGTATTCTTCAGTCAGTATTCCGCGGCCGCACATTTGGGGATAGCATGAAGGGACACTAGCGTAGATACCGCGTCAATAAGATAACTACTCCGATCAGATGTGCCACTAGTTTCCGCGTCAGCAATTTTGCGTTTACCAATAAAGTGACACCCGGATAAACGGGAAACATAGAAAATTATAATACCACACAGAATGCTAACAAATACATAGAACCAGACAGATGGTCAGTATAACATCTTGGACACCCCTATGTCAACCCCCACATCCCACGCACCCACCTACCCGTACTAACCTAACTATACTAACCTAACTATACTAACCAAGCTACTATCTAATCTATTCCATTCTTCTATCTACTAACAAATTTTACCGGCCGATAAATTTACAATGTCAAAATTATATTAATCGTCAAAGGAAATGCCAACAGAATAGATGGCTAAATCTATGACTGAGGAAGGTTTAGAATCAAGGGCACTGTGCCGTGGATGTACTGAGTGACCCAGTCTTTTGTGAAAGCTCGAAAGGCCTGTGTGGTTAGGTTGATACAAGTATCCCTAGCGGATGAAAAATGTCGTGAATCGAAGATCACTAATTTTAAAATGTGGTGAATCAACATCACTAATTTAATTTAGATTAGGCCCGAATCATGTGCGTCGCGAATAATGGTGATCTCACCACACCAAGCTTCCTTTCTTCATTTTATATGGAGCAGTAATCTCCGATCCCTCCCATTTTTTACGTGAATTTATGGTCGTTGGTGTCACCGAAAAGAAAACCGCTTAGAATCAAAATTTCAACAACATAAATTCAGCCCAACAAAGACATTAATACCGTTTGGAACCTGGCGTGAATGGGACTTGTTTAACAAGGACCGGAACTATACTCAAAACAAATCAATCAATCAATCATCGTATTCTTCAGTCGGGCGGAAGTCGTCCGAAGTGAGGAACATTATCCGTGCGTACTGCGTAGAGCTCGCCGTTTTGGCAATCTACACAGACGCAGCTTATTTCAGTTCCTGTTCTTGTTTTGGAGACTCGCCGAGCATCACGACACAGACTCAATTTTTTTAAGCCCCGTGCCAACAGGAGCTAATAAACCAAACTTACAGTCAGGTTTCCCCGCCAACAACTATGGGGTACATCTAGGAGTCACGTCGCCATTTTGGCCAATTATGTGAAACGATTGATCTGTACTGATATCTCGCCAAACCTGCCGTACCACACCGACCAGTGGAAACCAGAAGTCGCTCATATGTAGTGCTTCGATGTTTTAACTTTTCATTCCTGTCTGAGAACATTGCCTTCAATGCCGCTAATAAGCTAAGCGGCGTGGATGATCTTGTGCCGTAAAACTATAACTTCATCTCTTCAGCAATGGAGGCATCTTCATTCAGCACCAAGTTTCGTGTGACATAGCCGTAAATTAGACTGTTACTACTTGTATTATTAATTTGGTGTCAACGTTCCTAGCTACTCTGTTAATAACTATGACGCGCCAACAACTTCGAATACCGCACTGATTCCGAAGAACGACGCTGACAGGCGCTGGTGTTTAACAGGCGCCCACCGCCTACTTCGCTAACAGATGCCAACACGCGCTGATGACTAATAGGCGCCCATTTCAATGTAATAAAATTATCTTATTTTCTGTAGTGCTGAAACCTGTAATACGGCGATCACCGTTTTTATATATTATTACTGTTTGTCATTACTTTTTGTTAGGGTAAATAGTTATATATTTTCTTAAAACGTGCAGACGCTTAAACTTATACTAAACAGCTTCAGTAACTACAACACTTACTTTCTAAATACAGCAACACTTTTTCACTAGAGCCGTCTGTCGTGCTTCGCCAAAAGACTCGAGATACGGCGACTAATCCTAACTAGTATTAAGCTCAGGTATTTTGTTAGGATAGAGTAGCAAGGGACGACTGCTCAAATAAGGGAGTGCTGTTTATTGTAAAACCTCTTTTCCGGTACTGCTGCTCCTTTACATAAGCAGACCGGCATTTCCATAATAGGCCGCCAACTTTAAGGCCTCCTAAATTACTTCTAGAGCAGCAGGAAATTGCAGAGTCTTCTTGACGCCGAGAATCAAAATGGCGATGTTTCATACACTTCCCATGTACCTTCAACAGTACCCTTAGCGGGTCTTTAAGTCAAAGTAGGATTTACTGCACAACAATAATTATAGTATGTACGTCCTAGCAGTGGGCCTCAGGGCAACTACATAATTCTAACACAGGTAAACGCTAGCTCCGAGGGAGCGAATCTCATATGGTTCGCTCTCACCACGCCAGGCACCGGCTGAAAACACAGTTCGCAGACTAACCCCATGGCGATTGGGAAATGCCAATCTGCTCTCCAAGCCTTCTTGTAAGGTCACCACCGTCTGCCACCCGCTTCTTCAGCCTCAGCCATAACGAGATACGCTGCTTTCTAATGCTTGTGTGTGTTATCCTGTCCTTGTCTTGTTATTTGTGGTTGTGCTGACACGTGGTTAGAAGTCGCTCACCGGCTTCGGACTCGTCAACCGGCAACATGTACATGCCATCAGCCTGAGGGAGTGGTCCAATGGGTATGTGCCGAGATGGCTACCCGGGCTCATCCACCAGGATGGCAACCCGTTATTAAAGCTAAGTAGGTCACTTGAGGCATAAATCATATGTGTTTGGACTCAATAATCAAGAAGGGCAGCCAAAATAATGCGGTGGTGACTAAACCAGTGACTAGCTTAAGAGACGATGGCATCGGATGCTGTTGAAATCGGCGCTCCGCCTCCACGTAATACAGTGTGCATCCCTATATAAATAATTACACAAATATATAATTTAACACACTTTAGCATTGATCTAGATGGGAGTACGGTCTAGGCCGCCTCTCCCCCCTCTGCTTCGGTGTAGTAGGCATTTTCCTGTGATGGAGGCCCGGGCGAGGCAACTTCCTCTCGCAAAACTAATGTGTTGGGCTGCGTGTGGCATTAGTTTATATTAACCTGGTTAGCCATGCTAGGACTCCTCCTTCTCAAGGCTACCTTCCATATAAATAACGATATGTTAGGTATCTTTGGCGAGATATAACACAGACGGCCAACACCTCACTTCATTATATTGCAGATAACGATCTTTCATTGTTAATGCAGCAGTCTTTTCAGCTAGAAGCTAGCTTTTGACTTACTGTGCTATTATATATACATCAAAGTTAGGTAACCAAACATGCAGAGACACACCGGCTACACAAATAGTCGTGATGGTATGGTGGTGTTCACCACAGGCGCCAATGGTCGCTCGGCCTCACTGAAACGTGAACGTTCCACCGACCTTCAAAGTTGGTCTTTGTGGTCGCCGGTTGCATGCACGCACCTCTCCCCATCCCTTAGGCTAACCAACCAGCATCGTCGGGCCGGCGAGGACCTCACATACTCTTCGGATTCCGAGGAAGCTTTAAGGGAGCAGCGTGACGCCGGTGCTACAGTACCTCTCGACACGGTGGATATCACCTCTGAAAGGTCTGAGTCAGCAGAAGAGGGAAGTTTCTACTTCCATACTCCACCCCGAGATGACCTCTCATCCATCCAGTGTCGGGGGTGGGTGGGGGGGATCGAAGCGAAGCAGACGTGACAGTTGAGATAAACATTTTGTGAGCCAAGGGGTTCCACCATCTCAAAATGCAGCCGGCATATGTTTGTAGCCGACCCCTCCCTATGAGACCCCCACATCCCCATTAGGCAGCGAAGGGCATGCAGGATGAACATCTCTCCGGTGTCGGCATAGTCAGATGAAGGCACGACAGGTGACGGCAGGACTGGGGCCATGTTCATGTCGTGTGGCCGAAGCCACGGCAGAGAGAATGGGCGCATGGCAACTTTAACGGCCTGACATGCTACACTGCATAGTACGACGTGGTCGCTGCCTCTAGCTTTAAATGAAACATTCTGGGGTTCTACTGCACAACTCACTAAAACAGTGATTTCATGGCAGACAGTAATAACCAATTGTGATTACAAATCCAATAATATTTGAACGCAGAAAAAGAAGAAGAAGACGAAGAAGAAGAAGAAGAAGAAGAGGACTTTTCCTGTATTTTATTTACAAATCATAAAAATGATTTTGTACAACTTCACATTAAAATATCGTAAAAGTGCATCATAAACTTCCATTAAAACAGGTATACTTACTCTTCATCAGCCCGATACCGTATTAATGACGATCACACACCCAGAGCCAATAGACGTTTATCTTAAGAAAAAAATCATTAAATTTAAGATAATTGTTTTCCACAGTACACATGGCGTTGTTAATGGTCCAAAAGCCTCGAAATTAGTTCAACCAACCCTTCATTTTCCTTATAGTGAAATTCAGTGTGAATCCGTGACCTAATTTTAGATATGCAAACATTGAGTGGGTCCGTCTGTTCACAGCCGTCCATCAGACGTTGGCGTCTTGCATACATCACCATTTTGGCATTTGAGATTACGCAATTAGCCAAAGGATAAAGAATTCTGCGTTCAGATTTAGATGAACATTGCTGACACAGAAATCCTTGTATATAATCAAGCGGATGGAGCTCATCAATCTCCATCAAATGGAAAACAATTTGTCTAATGGATAGAAGTAATGGGCGAAGAGGAGAGGTGTAGCACGGATCACCGTTAGGTGCATTCAAGACGGCCCGGTCCGGGATAGTCCATGCTCACCCCATATAAGGCCTGCGCATAAACGGCCATTCCAGCAGGAGAACAAAATAATAGGATCCGTGAGCTCGCCCTATGCACTTGCACGGCCATGAGAGGTAAACAAACATTGACGCATTAGCTGGTGGAGACTGGCAACTTTTGTATACACTTGCTCATATTATGGTATTTCCGTAATATGGGATCGTCCTAAAGGATTTTGGTATGTATTAATATCAGAATTGAATGAGAAATTTAACACACTGAACAGAAATTAAATCGGTTCAGATCTGGCGAAGATATGGTAAAATTAAAACGGACTCTTTTGGCGCTCCAACTAAGCATAGACATCGCCCGAGCATGTGCCTGAACTAGAGAGAGAGCTAGGCATGATTGCTCTAGCTACCTTGTCTCGCACACAACACACGCTCTGATTGGCTGAGCCGGCTGGCACATCCTCTCACCGAGTATAAAAGGCATTCTCAAAGCCAAACTCGGATAGAAGGGAGGCAGACTCGGTTCGAGTGGGAGCATTCTCACTATCTGCCTACTGCGTAGAGCTCGCATTCTGCAATTTATACCAACACAACTTATTACAGTCAGGTTCCCTCTCTGGACAGCCACGCTCCGCACTGCACCAAGTTTTTGTACACTCCTGGTAGATCAACAGGCGTAATAACCTAAATTAAAATAAGGCTCTTTATTTTGACCACCGTCACCAGCGGTGCCTTCATTGTGGTCTAAGACTTTTGGTCGTTACCATCTAAATTAGTATGTAAGAATGGTGGTGTTTTTCATGTCTCGCCAGACTTGCCGTGCCACTACAGAAACGGTGGTAGAAAACAATGGACGTATCCCGCGTCATTGAATTTATGTTTTTACCATAGTCTAGACAAGGGCATTGCTTTACACGCCGTGAGAGCTATATAGCATGGATCATCTTGTGCCGAGAAAATAATTCAACATAATATGTAATTACCGTCTCTACACAATGGAGGCATCGGCTACTATCAAAGCACAAACAGTATAATAGTAGCATGGTGAACTACTCAGTATGTGCTATACATTATGACATGTTAGCCACCGAAATTGGCTTTATTCTTCACTGTTTTCGAGTATGAAACATTATGGCCAGCATCCTGCAGTAATTCTCTAGGCAGCAGCTACACCGTGCCTCAACTCATATCGCAAGAAAGCGGTACAAAGACTACATGTGACGTTTAAACTGCACTGATGACTAAAAGGTGCACCACACATAGGAACATATCTTAGTTATGTATACCGTTATCAATAATAAATAAAGTACCGCCCTAAGTGGTACCGTAAGGTCGGATGCGACCTCCGCTTTAAGGCAATATTGTACATAATGTTATGCATTGTAAATGGTGTCAGCAAATAAACGGCACCGTGGGACGAATCGACCCTATTCCTGATGAATGTATATATATGTAATCAGGAATTCGGCCAATATTGTTAGTTAGCAGTAAAATCTACAACAATATTTGGACCTCAGTACACCTAGGTTACACTGCATCAACAACAAATGCATCACGCATTTTCTCCCAACGGCACCAATTTTACAGTAAGGTCTCTGCTTGCTCATGCTCTCGCCAGAGAACATGACATGCTACCATTTAACCTAGAACTATGATATCTCGATAGGACAGGTTTTTAAGCTAGCCAAGAACGGGTACTCTTCAAATGGAGAATTGCTATTAAACACTCTTCTTCAGGGTCAATAAGACGGTTGTATAAACGGTACTACTGATTTTCATAGTTGGCTATCCATATTAAGGCCTCCTAAATTAAAGTAGAGAGTAACTGCCTTTGACTACGCTTCCCTGGCCATCTGGCCAGAATAATCTTTCGAATTCCCACCGTCACAATGGTTAGGACCGTCTCAATAGACTACAGCAGGTTTCTGGCTGGCCAGAATCAATTTGCCATTCACATACGTACCCCGTGTATCTTCGTATACCTATTAAGCAAGACTTTTTATGCCAAAGTAGGAAACACTGCGAAAATATAAATAAGGCAACACAGTTACCATCCCAGCAGTGTTCTTAAGGCAACTTTCTCCAAACCTAAAGCAGCTAAACGGTAACGCCAGGCTACGGAACTCGAAACCTTAGGTGACGGATAGAAACACAGATCACCATCTCACTCATAAGGGTGACCGGGTGAAGCCTTAGAGCTCACCACGCCCTATGGGATAGCCACCATAGATGGAAATATGTTTGTCTCTCCCCACCGTAACTAAGCTAAAATTCGCTTTCTAAACATGCGTCTATCAATGTGGTTTGTCCATGTATTGTTATTTGTGGTTGTGATGCGGTATGTGGAGGGATCGCTTTGCGGCTCTAAAGCTACCACCAGACAACATGTTGCATGCTGTCGGTCTGAGGAGAGATGCTCCGTGGGGTAGGAAGACGTTTGGTGCTACACCGTTTGCGGCCTAAAGGTATATGTTTTGGACTTACAACTAAAAGTTAGTCTAAGCCATTTTAGGTACACAAAAATAAACTGTACCAACTACAACAGTATCTTAACTTAAGACAACGGTGCTGAAATCAATGTGAATCAGCCACCGCATCTTCACGTACACACCGTAGGCACACAACAGTAAAATAACTATATTAGGATAAGTACACGTGATAATTTTCTCTCTCTTTGTGGGATAGGATAATAATGTTTTACCGCTCTCCTCCTCCGCTTCGGCGTTGAAGGCATTTTACTTTTTGACGGAGATCCGTGCGAGGCATTTTCCTCTCGCAAAATTGTGTATTCCCTGCCTTGTGCAGTGAAGTCCAACATAATTTTCCTCCTCATGTTTCATTACCGTGGATGTCTCTCCAGCGTTTGCACGCAAATGGTGAGATTACATCCACCCTCTTTTTCACATTTCTATAGTTGGCTTCCCACCGGTTGCCTTCTCACAAGGCGCCACGGTGTGGCCCCGTCGTAAATTTCCTCTCAAACAAATGGCAAGGGCATAGTCATTCTTGGCATAAAGAGATATTGGTTCCCCATTCTTCCTCCTCATTGTGATGGTCAGTCGTTTTCTTCCCTCGGCCGTCCTCCATGCGGAGCACGATACTGCACCGTCGTATATTTCTTCTCAAGCAAACGGTAAAGATTCAGTCATTATTGGCACCGTTTGGTATGAGTTCCCCATTTCCCCCTGCATATTATGCAGGACGGCTTCTCTATCTCCTATCTTCTCTATTCCTCCGCTACAGCGTTGTAGGCATTTTCCTGTGATGGAGGCCCGAGTGAGGCACTTTCCTCTCGCAAAACCACTAATTTCTGGCCAGCCTGAGGCAGATATAATTTGTATTAAACCAACTGATGTGCCCTGACCGTAGCACCCCCCCCCCAGGGGTACCTTTGACGATACCGTCTATATATGACTAGATCGGTTAGGTACCTCCGGCGAGACATACACCCAAATTCACCACTCTTGTTTTTACATACACCGTTCATAAGTGACAAGCATACAAAAATTGTTTGTTACTAAAATCAAGTAAGTAAATTTGTGTGCTGGCACCGTTCTTTCCGCCTTGGAAATGACAGCTAGAAACACCGGGTAAACGAACAGGCGGGACGATACAGTAGTGTTAAATTTCCGCAACAATGGCTGCACGATCCCACTGGAACGTGATCGTTCCACCAGCCCTGGAGGTCGGTTTTTGTGGACACCGGAGATGCGCGGAGCCACGCCCCCACCCCACCCGACGGCTACAGAACACGTTGGGAACATATGTCCAATGTCCGCCCTTTCACCACATTCTACACAATTATCATCAGTACGGCACGCCGCTCGGTAAAGCAACACCCCTATATTCAATGCCCCATGTAATATTTTCTTCGATAAGTCGCCTTCATAATTGGTGCATGGATATTCATAAATGCAACGACAAGATGCTACCGATGCGATATCCAAGTATAGAATATCTTCCTATATATTGCTAACAGTGTTCCTTAAATAAGCTGTATAATATTTCGATATTGACAATTTATATAGCTCTCTATTGCATCTTTAAAAGTACACCACAGCTCAATTTCATACAATGAAAGGGGAATATTGCCAGGGCGTTTGAGCTTATTAATCCACTCGCGTGGAAGACTGGTCCATAATCATCTTTTGATCATTAATTACAATGTCGCCAATAGTTGGGACACTTAAATTAATAAAATCTTCATAGAAAAAGGTAAGCCCTGTTGTGACATTTTTGACGAGTGGATTGAGGAAAAGTGGTTCATTTAAAACATCTGCTTTACAAACTGCTTGTGATATTCTTGAAACCTTGAAGAAAGACCAATAGTTTAATAACCATCTCCAAAAACACGGCATATCATTAAGGGTATTTACATCAAGTTGAATAAAAAATAACAGTTGATCATAGTTCAAATTGTGTACCTGTTTCAGAAACCAGCTGGTGAACATAAAACATGGATGATTGTTATTTAAGCAAAAGAAAGACTGTATATAAGAAATGCGAAAGGCTCGTAATCGAGACTGTAGATGTACAAATCCTTCCCCACCATTATCTAGTGGCATGGATAGTAATTCTCATCTTACCCAAATGCTCTCCTTGCCAAGCGAAGCTAACTAGACGTTTTTGAATGGAATTCACTAGTTCACTATGTTGATCCACAACAGCAAACCTATGCCAAAGTTTCGAAGCAGCAAGCAGATTCGTTGCGATAATACGATCTCTGAGTGGCAATGCTTTTAATAGCGATAACCAATTGACAAGTTTATTGTTAACCTCCATTTCTAGATGTTCCCATTTCTTATTAGAATAGGTCAGAGAATTGCCAATGTACACACCCAGAAGCTTTAGACCAGTACTATTCCATGTAATCCCTAACGGTTGGTCAGCTCGACCCTTCCATACACCCACTCATAGACCTTCCCTCTTTGCCAAATTAACATTAGCATTGGACGATGCTTCATATATGTTTATCCAACACTGTAGAGTACACATATCTTCATTTGGGGTAGTAAAGGCTGTTACATCATCAGCCTATGCTGGGCATGCAGCATTTCATCCGTGCTATTAGGCAATGCTACTCTCTCCAGTCTCTATGGAAATAAAATACAGGGCACCAGATCATGAACAGGCTTGTCTAAAACCACATTTGAAAGAAGAGGTGTGGGGGAGGGGGAAGGTGGTGGGGGTAGGCAACGCATTGTTAATTTTTAATAATCTTTGAGTGTCTTTATACCGTGGTTGAATGCATCTTAAACATATTCTCCAAAACCAAACATATTCAGAGTATCTATTAAATAAACATGGTTCACACGGTCAAACGCCTTTTCTTGATCAAGTCACACTACGCCTAAGGGTAATGATAGGCAATTTGAATACTCGACAATATCTGTGATTAACCTGACATTACTAGCGATCTTCCGACGTGGAATACAAGAGCTCTGATCCTCGTGAATTATTTCTGAAAGAATTTTGCGCATACGATTGTAAACGACATATTTTAAATCCACGCACAAAAGGGAAACGTATTTTTAGACGACTGAGGTCCCCTTCCTTTGGCAATAACGCAATGACTGCTCGTCTACACGACGTATTAAGTCTCATATCTATGATTGATTGATTAAAGACTAAGTGAAGATCTTTGCCAATGATTTCCCAAAATGTTTTATAGAACTCAGATGGCAAACCATCAATATTAGACAATTTATTGCTGTTTAATTTATTGACTACAACAGAGACTTCTGAGAACGCAATGGCCTTTACTAGATCGCTTTTCGAGATTTCGCTCACTTGCGAATATCAGCCAACAACATATTCTCGGATATGGCAACATTGTTATAAAGGTCACTATAGAAATCAGAAGCATACGGTAATATATCTGAATCTGTATCTACAATTGGACCATCTGCCAGCATTAAACGTGAAATAGTCTCCTTTGTCCCACGGTTGTGTTCACGGTTTAACAATATTTTGTCAGGCTATCTGACTCATTAACATGCTGAAAATAAGACCTCAACCAGGCGCCTCTGCCTTGCTGTTTGAGAAGAGTCGCTACAGTGTACATGTTTGTAGCCGACCAAGTACCGCCCCCTCTCTGCGAGACATTGAGAGCCCACCCCACCCCCCGCACCCCGTCGGGCAGCGGATGGCATGCGGGGTGGACACCTCTCCGGCGTCAGCATCATCGGACGAATGTCCGGCGGGTGGCGGCGGCACCGGGACATGTCCACGGCGACGGGAACGGGCGCATGGTAGCCTCAATGGCCCGGTGTTCTGGTGTTCTACAATGCATAGCACGGCGTCATCGCTGCCTTTTTAAAGCCTTTAAATGAAAAACTCTGGGGGCTCTACTGCGCAACTCACTAAAACAACTGATTTCATCACAGACAGTAATGTGATTACAGAGCCAATAAGCTTACAAAGCCAATAATATTTGAACGCAGAAGAAGAAGAAGAAGACGACGAGGAGGAGGAGGAGGATGAGGAGGATGAGGAGGAGGAGGAGGAGGAGGAGGAGGAGGAGGAGGAGGATCCCTCTATTAGATGAAAACAAGCAAAATATAAGCACATCCCAAGTTACTGTTCAAGGGAGCTAACTTATTTTTCAATATACGGAACAAGCCTGGGCTCTTGACTAGTGCATAGCAATCCCCAAGATTTGTATCGACGTTCAATGCATAAAAAGCTGTTCAAACATGCCTTTTCCTTCCTTAACTCACATGTTCATGATCACTACACATACTGATGCCTGACTTACCAAGGCTTACCTACAAAATCAACATATTATCTTGTCAGGACCGCTGGTGGCTGGTGTGGTGGGTTCTCGCATGCCTCGATACTGTTTGTTTGGAGACACGGTCAACACCGCCAGCAGAATGGAGTCACATGGATTACGTGAGTTTATGGACATGTGGGTGTATCAGCTTGTGCTCATGTGCCCATCTGTAGATGCATATGCCTGGAAACCCACACGAGTGTGTGCGCTTATATGCGTTTGCGTGTGTTGGTGCAAGGTGTGCGTGCGTGCGTGCGTGCGTGCGTGCGTGCGTGCGTGCGTGCGTGCGTGCGTGTGTGCGTGAGTGCGTGCGTACGTGTGGATGTGCGTGCACGGAGAGGCGGGCATGCGGGAAGGTTGGCGGGCGGGATGGCGGGCGGGCGCGCGTGTAGCCACGTGCGTGCGCGTGCGTGCCTGCGCTAGTATGCGCAGTCTCATATGGTAATATTTGGTCGCGTGACCATTCCGTTAGGTTTCTGGGAGTTTACAATGTCAAATGTTTTACACAAGCAAATCCTGGTTCCGTGCAATGACGCGTTGCTACGACTACAATGACAGTGCCCAAATATCCATACGCCTAACACATGGACACAAACAACAACAACAACAACAACAACAACAACAACAGCAGCATCAGCAGCAGCAGCAGCAGCAACAACAACAACAACATCAAATGATTTGATTCGATACTGTTGCGCCATTATGGAGAAAAATCTTTCATTTACACAATAAATAATATTCCTATGGACCTTTCCAGTTTGAGCAATTACCCGGCCATCTCTATATAAGCTCCACCCACACGTATTAGGATCGATCGCTCCGGCTATCAATTTCCAGAAAACTATACAGGTAAGCTGTTGAATATTTTGAAACTAATTTGAGTGGGCGCTGTTGCTGCCTATGGCAGTAACAGCGCCCAGTCGAATTAGTTTTAAAATATTTGACAGACTATTTATTAAATAAAATAAAAAAGACACAATTCGTACAACGTACCGGACAATTAACTGTTTAAACAGTCATTCGAGTCATTCATTCTGTTATTGATTATGACGTCGTTCCCCACGTCACGTAGTTGATTATGACGTCATATGATGGATGGATAAACTGGAAAGGTCCATTACTTGCTCTTACTGACCAAGATTGCTCAAACCACCACCCCACCCCACCCACCTTGTTCTTTGTGTGCTATATTTGCCTGGGCTATATTGCAGCATCGACGATTCACATCAGTCCACAGACAAATGCATTGCTACATTCATTTCCAGAGTTTATAACGACTCCTCGGGGCAAGACCATGATTAAGGTAATGCCAGCTAAATCATACAGGCATACCCGCGAACGTGCACACCTACACACGCACTCACGCACGCACGCACGCACGCACGCACGCACGCACGCAAACACACACACACACACACACACACACACACACACACACTCACACACACACACACACACACACACACACACACACACACCTGCACCTACAGGCGTAACCTCACAACAGTCGCACTCGCGCCCAAACCTCCACCGCATCAACACCAGCACTCTACGTGAACCAGCAACCACATACTTACACGTGTGCGCAAGCACGCATACACGCGTGTACGCACACACGCAGATATACACAGCACAAAGCGATAGTCATATTGACTAGGGCTCCGACATATAATAAATGTAAAATACAATCAATGTTATTGGTTGTATCTGATGCTGAACCAAATGTATACAATATTAAACTTGGATAGACATTTCAACTATAAATTTAGTGGTCGCCATTTTTGCAAGATGGTGGATATTTTGCTTTGTAACTAGGAAAGCTATCAAACTAACCAATCTATGTCTATGAGCGCTCAGCATCTCAATTTCAAAGTAACTACACACACAGACAGGCTGTTGAATATTTTGAAGCTAATTTGATTGGGATCTAATGCTGATTTCCAATGTCCTCCGAACTGTAAAGAAGAGTCATGGATTCTGGAATTGACAGGGAATCAAACCTCCAACCGGTGAAAGCGGCAAGCCTCATAGCCCACAAACGCGTCCACCACGCCAACACGGCAAGACAAAAAGTTGGCTTTCACAATGCGGGTTTCTGATACATCGTGGAATTCTGTGGTAGCCGATTTTGAACGTAATGGACTTTTCAATTTTATCCATCGATCATATGACGTCATAATCAACTACGTGGCGTGTCGGATGACGTCATAATCATGAAGTCATGAGTGATTCGATATAGTCCAGTTTGATGCTTAATAGTTCGACACGTTAATTGTATGTTTTTGCTAATTCAGAAACATGCAGTTGAATATTTTGAAACTAATTTGACTGGACGCTATTGCTACCATAGCCAGCCACAGTACCCAGTCAAATAAGTTTCAAAAGATTCAACAGCTTTCCTGTATAATTTTCTGGAAATTGATAGTCAGGGAGTTCAGAGATCGATCGATCCTAACACGAGCGTGGTGTGGGTGGAGCTTAGATAGAGATGGAGGGGGAATAGCTAAAACGGGAAAGGTCCATTGACCTCAGGGTGGAGAGATGTCCAGGTTTAGGCAGCGCGATTATTGTGGCTTTTGCCACAGCATTTATAGGAAGGCGTGGTTCAAAGGCAGAGATGATGATGATGTGTTTGACGGGCGCTGGGATAGTAACACACGCATACGTGAGGAGTTCCTTGTTGATGCCAGGTGAGCAACACGCGTGGCGATGGATGAATCCGGGGTTAGCGCTGCCACGCTCATCTCTAGGTAAGCTCCAGTCACGTTTTGTGCGTGTTGAAATCGATCGAACCCTGCACTCCCTGAATCTCAATTTCCAGAAAAAACATACTGGTAAGCTATGGCAGCAACATCGTCCAGTCAAATTAGTTTCAAAATATTCAACTGACCACATGGCATCAACAACGATCTCCTCACGTACGCGTGTGTTACTATCTCAGCGCCCGTCATACACATCATGCAATACGACATAGAATTCTTACAACTTGACGGATTATTAAGCGTTTACGATGATCGTACTTACGCCATTCGCGACATAATTGTTTATGACGCCATACTACATGTAACTATCGGTCTCTGATTGTCTCTGTTTATCCCTGGTCAAAGTAGAGTGTAGCCGCCAGGGGTGCGCGAGCTCCTCCGCAAGGTGTCGTTGGCTCGTTGGCCTCGGAGTTGGGGAGTGGACGCCAAGCATCTCCGGTGTCCACAAAGACCGACCTCTAGGGCCGGTGGAACGATCACGTTCCAGTGGGTTCATGCAGCCAATGCTGCAGAAATTGAACACTACCGTTTCATCCCGACTGTTCGTATCACCAGTGTGTCTGGCCGCCATTGCAAAGGTGGAGAAAACGGTGCCGACACAATTTACTATTAATTTACTATTTGTCTATTTGTAAGGAAACAGTCAAACAATGGTACTCGTTTGCTGCTTTATTAAACGGTGTACATAAAGACAAAAAGAGTGGTGTGTTATTCTTATATCTCACCAGAGGTACCTCACCGATCTAGTCATATATAGAGGGTATCGTGGAAGATACACATGTGCGGGAAGGGTCCGGGCAGGGCACGTCAGTTAGTTTAATATAAACTATGTCTGCCTCAGGCTGGCCAAAAATTATTGGTTTGCGAGAAGAAAGTGCCTCGCGCGGGCCTCCGTCACAGGAAAATGCCTACAACGCCGAAGCGGAGGAAGAAAGCAAATAGGAGAGAGAGGGAGAGAGGTGCCCGACAATAAACATGCGAGGCAAAAATGGACATCCCACCATAAAAATGAAGGGGAAGAATAGATACCTTTACCACTTGGACGAGAGGAAATTTATGATTTTGAGGGGGAAAATGCCTTGTGCGGGCCCCCGTCCAGGAAAAAGTACCTACAACGCCGAAGCGGAGGAGGAGAGTGGTAAAAATGGCCACCCACCGATTTTGAAAAATTGCAAAGATATGTAACCTAACCTAGTGAACAGTTGTTGCTGTAAGGGAAGAACTGTGTGTTGCATTTGTTGTTGCTGTATAGTGTAACCGAGATGAACTGCGGCCCAAATATTTTTGTAGTTTTTCTAATACTAACAATATGGGCGGAATGCCTGATTATAATTATACATTCATTAGAATATAAAGGTCGACCCAACCTACGATGCCGTTTAATTGCTGGCACCGTTCACAATGCAACAATTATATACAATATTAACTTATAACGCGGGTCGCATCCGACCTTACGGTACCACTTAGATGTGGTACTTATTCATAAGTAACGGTATAACGTAACTAAGATATGTTTCTATGTGGCGCACCTATTAGTCATCAGTGCAGAATAAAAGTCACACGTAGTTGTTGCACCGCATCCATGCGGTGTGAGTTGATGCGCGGTGTAGCTGCTGCCTGGAGAATTGCTGCAGGATGCTGGCTGATACGTTTCATGCTCAAGAACAGTGAAGAATAAAGCCATTACTGGTGGCCAACAGATTCTAATACATAGTACATAATGACTAGTTCACCGTAATACTGTCATGCTGTTTGTGCTTATAAGAGTGACGGATGTCTCCATTGGATCAAGACTAGTAGGTACATAATGCAAGGTTATGATCTCAGCACAAGACGATCCGCGCCGCTTAGCTCTTGCGGCATGTAAAGCAATGTCCTTGTCTGTACTTGTTGTTGTTGTTGTTGTTGTTGTTGTTGTTGTTGTTGTTGTTGTTGTTGTTGTGACGCACGTTGCTGTTGTTGGTGTTGACTCGACTGGCGACACCCTTGGTGGTGACCGATGGTGACAGATTGTAATAGGTATTTCAGTGGCTCTGAAAAGGGCCGTAACAGATTATATAGCCCTGAAAAGGGATGTTGGTTCGAGTACCTGATATGTGTGTTTTTGGCCATTCTTAGCTGTATTGTTTTCTCGCCAATGGTGACACCTGATGGTGACAGATGAGAGGACGCAGCCTTAGGTGACTACCGCTGTTGGTAACATCTGCCAATAGGCCCATCTCCACTGCTCATAGCATGACAGGCCGATTTCGTCTGGATAATCTGGGCGAGCGTGCCCAGTGCGTCACGCTGTTAGCTCACTCCTGCAGCCAAGTCAGAGGTTATACACACACTGAAAGCAGAAGATATACGGCCAGGCAAAACATCCCAAGGACGACAGACTTCAAAACACCACTCGCCGTCAGCTGACCAGACTAGGCCGCAGTTGTGTAGAGTTGAGCTGCAGAACTGGAATGCTCTCCTAAGAGATGACGAGGTAGCGCATCCGACTTCGCCTGGACTTCACGTCACAGTGTTAGCTCGCAACTGTAGCTGATCCATGGGTTATTGACTGCTGGTACAGCGGCTGTACGGCTGGGCACCACATGCCCAAGAAGACAGACATCTGCAGAACACCGCTCACCTTTCAGCACCGCAACTGGGCAGCAGTTGTGCCACTGGTGGAGCTGTAGACAGGGTATGCTCTCCGGAGAGACGACGAGGTAATATGTCCGACTTTACCAGACTGTGCGCCAACCTGTTTGCTCACCGGCAACACCACGCTACTCCGATGCCATGAAAACCTTACACGTGGTCTACAGGATCTGCACGTAGACCCGCACGGCTCCTGCCCGTGCACCACGACTGTGTCTAAGAAGTTATTGCTTTGATTGGCGTCTATCAAGTTCCGAATTCCAGGTCCCATTCACGCCATTCTAGGCTGTTTTCTTTTATTTCAGTCTATTATTAGCTCACCTGGCCAGAATGACCAAGTGAGCTTATGCCATGGCGACCGTTCGGCGTCTGTCCGGCGTCCGTCCGTCCGTCCGTCCGTCCGTCCGTCCGTCCGTCTGTCCGTCCGTCAACTTTTTCCTTTAAACGACTTCTTCTCAATAACCACTGGGCCGATTTCAATTATATTTGGCAGGACGTATCCTTAGGGCATAGGGATCCAAGTTTGTTCAAACAAAGCCGATCAGCTGATTTGGCCGGTGGCCATCTTGGATATTGGCCGATTTTAGGAAATGGCTTTAAAAATCTTCTTCTCCGAAACCGCTTGGTGGATTGATTCAAAACTCACGAAATATCATATAGGGCAAGAGCTGAACCAAGTTTGTTCGAAGGAACTTGATTGGCCAAATGGTTCGGCGGCCATCTTGGATGACTTAGTTTTCGTAAAAACGACTTATTCTGCAGACCTGCTGAACGGATCGGGCTGAAATTTTGGGGATATGATTATGGACTAAGGCCATTAAAGTTTGTTCATGGGACGTTGATAGGTAAAAAACATGGCCGCCGTGGACCAATCAAATTTTAGTGTGTTTGGCTGCCATATTCAATTTTTTTATTTGATGGATTGTGAAGCCGAAATTGGTTTTCTTAACTCCGCTTACTTGTCAGTAAGCTATCGTATAGCGAAAACCCTATCCATCTTCTGCATGTCCGTCCGTCCATCTGTTTGTCCGTCACCAACAGTGGTGGCTCATTTTGTTATTTCTTGACGGATTGACACCAACGTTGGTCACAATGTTAATGATGGCATCTAATATCTGTGCTGTGAAAATGAAACTGATAGGACGTCAAATGCCAGAGTTATCACTCCTTAAATATTTGTGTCTCACTTTCATAGGGAAAATGGTTTGTTCCCACCGTCTTATCACCATGTCAGATTGTATTGCCAAACTAGATATTAAATTCCAATTAACAGATTAACCTTTCCAATACTGCAGAAATATTTAAGATATGTATTATGTGCTCTGACATCTATGCTCTTAAAAATATTTGAAATGTATTTGATTGAAATCTGTTGCTGCCTTTGGCAGCAATGAAAGTTGTTGCTGCCTAAGGCAGCAATGACTTTCAGTCAAATTATTTTCTAAATCAACTCCAGCTCACCCTACCCCTGCTGCTAACTCAGTGATTCAGCCAGATGTGCATGTGTTAAATGGATTGTGTGGTGGTGGGCAATAACCTGCTATAAAGACCACCTACCTGCCTTTAGAGACCATTTTCTTCAAATTGTATTTAAACCTCTAGTAAGCGTCTGACTGAGTTTTTGCAGACGACATATTCCAAAGGTTATATCTCTGAACATGATAAATATTTTGAAAACAATTGGACTGAAAGTTGTTGGCGGCTAAGCCAAATTGTTTTCAAAATATTCAACAAGTCAAGAGCTTTTGAAAATTGAAATTATTGGCTGCACTGACTTGCAGCAGTGAGACAGTTAAGAAACCAGCTGTTGTTAGCGCTGATATCATCTATTTTCACTCAAACATTGTTCAAAATCACTAATGCAAAAAAAACAGTCCAGAGATTGTTGTCAATATCTCGAAAACTAAATCATTTGACTGAAAGTCATTGGAGTGACACCGATAGATGTAAAACTTAAGTAAGATTAGTTTGATATGCCAATGTTCCAGGTGAGCGATACAGGCCCATTGGGCCTCTTGTTGGTATCTTCCCCAGTTTTTACACCGGTACTAATTTATGTTCCTGGATGGAGAGAGGCGACGAGGATTGAAGGAGATTGCCTATGTTTCCAGAGATCGTTAGTTGGCCGAACAGAGACGCAATCCTGGGGTCACCAGATTCGCAGCTCTGCTCGTTACCGCCTGAACTACCGCCTCCTCAACACGACTGTGCCTGAAGTTATTGGCTTGATTGGCGTCAATCGAGTTCCTGATTCCAGGTCTCATTCACGCCATTCTAGGCTGGCTTTTATTTCAGTCTATTGTTGGTAACTACCCCAGCTTTTACACTGGTACCCGGATAACGATACCAGACATTCAAGCTGTAACTCTTCAAAAATAACCTTCCTTGGTCTGCAACTTGGCATTTTCCATGATATAATTGTAAATTTTATTGACCAAATTTGTCTACTGAAGGGTTAAAACGCAGATAAGTTTGAACATGCAAAAGTCACTTCTCTTGACAAGTGATTATTTATTTTAAAATGAACTCAGATTGCCACCAAATTATAATATAGATTGGCTTACTGATGTTAGGCAAACGGTAGCATATACATTGCCCCGACCCATATATGTAACGTTTATAATATACATTGGCTATAAGTAATGGGGCCAATGTTGGCCCAAACACTGTTATCAATATAATCTTTACACTGTTATGCCAACGTTAGCCAAGCGTATGCTTATAACATTTATAATATACAATAGCTATAAGCTGTTGGGCCTGCGCTGGCCCAGTATCTGTAATCCAACTGTAACTAACTGCAACTAAATTGTTTACTCTGTCTCTAAGCTTCCAATATTTTGAAAGTAATGAGACTACAATATGCAGCTGTTGCTTGTAGCACAAAATCTCAGTCAAATTAGCTTCGAAATATTTAATGGTACACGATACTTTGTATAAAATTGTAAGTGAATGATTTTCTAGTGGGCTTTCGTATTCAATGTTAGCATAATCTAATTGGTTATAAAATGTTTTCGTTCTTAAAGTTATCCTGAAGCATAAAGATTAGAAAATATTAAAATAAAATGCAGTGACAATTGTCTTCTTTTGAGCCGCCATTTTACTTTCATTTTTGCAGGCGCCATTATTTGGGAGTTTATTGTTCTAGTGGGGCGGATATGTAACAAATTTGAGGTAAGATGTTCCATTCTGGTAGAAAGCATGAAATTTGGCATATAGGTGGTTTAAGGTATGCTGAACATAATTAGATGCGGTGCCACGTGATTCTACCAAGGGAACCCATTCGAAATGGCGGATTCAAAATGGCCGCCTTCCTAGCGGAAAATCTGCATTACTCAAGTTCTAGATGGAGTAGAGGGCTGGAATTGATGTCAAATTAAGGGTTTCTTGGGTCACTGGTTATGATTTTACCCATTACAATACTCTAAATAGATAAACATGCTGAAAAATATATTATTGTTGTTGTTGTTGTTGTTGTTGTTGTTGTTGTGGCCGTCGTCGTCGTGGTCGTCGTCGTTGTCGTCATCGTCGTCGTCGTCGTTGTTGTTGTAACATCTGTAAATTAGTAGTATTATTGCTAAACGTGTGTACACACATGTTCCAGGCGGAACATTTTAGAAACAAGTTTTCGCTACTCAAAACAATTGGTCTACACGTTTTCTCCAGTAAAAGTAATTGTATGCCAGCCCCTCGCTTCGCCAATCATTATTTCGTTGCGGATTTCCATATAATTATTGTAGTTTCCTAAACTCACACTAACTATTTAAATATATCAGGAGAATACATAGCTGCATAGCAATCACGCACACGCGTATTGTGCTCTGCTTATAGACAGAGACAATATCCTATTATATTCTCGCATTCAAGTCAATATGTCAAAGAAAGTGTAATTGACATCTGATCCCACAGTGGATTTAACACACACGAACTGGTCCCTGTGTGTTATTTACCAGAGTCCACAACGGTGCATCTCATAGATCCATGTAGTAACACAAATCGTGACAATGTGATTACGAGTTATAGGTCATTAGCTGATAACCTTGATAGGCTACAGCAACTCCATGCCATTCCACCATACCTGGATCTATGTAGGCTGAATGATGGATCTGGAATTGCGGAGACGCTCGTAGAAAACTGTGCTAGGTGGCACAAATCTTGTTGGCATCTCTGTAGCCGGAGTCGGGTTGATCGCGCCGTGAAAAGAAATGCGAAATTAGAATCCTGCGAGGATCTCAGGTCACCAGTCAAATCTAGATTGAGGTCTAATTTCACTATGCCAAGTATAAATGACCCCCACTCAACCACTGTGCTTTTTCTGTGACCAACTGATAGAGCATGACATTCATAGAGCCGCCAAGCAAAATTTGATCAAAACATACACAAAATGGTGACAGAACTGAGAGATACAAAACTTCTTGCTAAAATGTCAGTTATTCTCTAGACTGTACATTTCCTGCCAATCCAGAGACGGAGACCTTGTTTCGTTCTTTGAGCATGAGAATCATCCATGGCCTCCATCACTTTCTGAGAGCAACGCAATGCGCCAAGGCAGCAAATAAATCAGATCTGATGGGATGTTTGGAAGCATTAGTAGCTCGTGCAGCTGATTGTCCAGAGGTTGAAGTGAAGATCATTGACAGAGCAGCTATAATGCATAATCTAGATCCCAAGAAATCAAACATGGTTGTGAACACATTTGGAGATTTTTCAGAGCACGTCTTCCTCCCTCACATTGCTAGACAACTACAGGCGGTTAAACGATTGGATGTTGTATGGGACGTGTATAAGGCGGGAAGCTTGAAGACACACGCTAGAGAATTACGGGGACATGGTGAAGCTCTTCGTGTTGCATCGAGTACAAGACTCCCTCAAAATTGGAAAACTTTCCTACGAGTTGATGCAAACAAAACAGGCCTCTTCACCTTTCTCGCACATACATTGGAGTCATTCGAGCTACCAGAAGGAAAGATACTCGTCACAACATGTGAGGAAAACGTGCTGATGAGGCCAGCGCATGACGTCTCACAACTCGTGCCATGTATGCAAGATGAAGCAGATGGTAGAATGTTGCTCCACGCCTTCCATGCATATCACTAAGGTTATCCAACAATAATGATTCATGCTACAGATACAGACGTCGTAGTCCTAGCCATACGGACAGCAAACTTTCTTCATGGGTGTGACCTCTGGGTCGCATTTGGCCATGGGAAGACCTTCCGCTATGCATCAGCTCATGGCATTGCAACAGTTTTGGGTGCAGAAGCATCACAAGGACTGCTATTTATGCATGCTTTCTCTGGGTGTGACACTGTGTCTGCATTTTGTGGGATTGACAAGACGACAGCATGGGAAGTTTGGAGGACTTCAGATCTATTCAAGTCACTATTTAGGAGACTGTCTGATGCCCCGGCGTCTCTGTGTGACAATGACATGGAAACGCTGGAGAGGTTTGTCGTACTACTGTACAAACGCACATCACCATTGTTAAAGGTTAATGAGGCACGAAAACGGCTTTTCGTTTTTGGCAACAGGCAGCTAGAAAACATTCCTCTGACCAGTGCAGCTCTGCTGCAACACAACAAACGTGCTGCGTTCCGGGCAGGTCATCTTTGGGGCCAATGACTCCACGCAAATGCAAAAACGCCATCGCCAGCTGACTGGGGTTGGGTCAGAGATGGAGACACTTGGTCACCGCAATGGAGTTTGCTTGCAGACGCATCTAAGGCATGCCGGGAACTCGTGAAATGTGCTTGCAAAAGTAATTGCACTGGCAGATGTAAATGCTATAAATCCAACTTACCTTGTACACAGTTGTGCTCATGCGGTGCACAGTGCACGTGACATCTGAATCATGATTCAACAATCAACAGCATCATGTATAGCCTTGCATACTCTAATAGGATAATTGAACGTATCTATAACGACCATTACTTGGTTCGATATTAAGAAATCAAGTAATTTAAACTATTTCTAGGTGCTATATTGCTTTTGTTCTCAAGAGATGGATCTTTTAGATAACACAAATCTTAAAGAGCCACCGTCTTTTGACATCAAACACAGGTGGTCGCTATGGAAGGATTGATATTTACATATTTAGAGTATTGTAGTGAGTAGAATTATAACGATTGACCCATGAAACCCCTAATTTGACATTAATCCCATCTCTCTACTCTGTCTAGAGCTTGAGTAATGCGAATTTTCCGCTGGGAAGGCGGCCATTTTGAATCCGCCATTTTGAATGGGTTCCCTAGAGAGAATTACGTGACACCGTATCTACTTATGATCATGATACCTTAAAGCACCTATATGCCAAATTTCATGCTTTCTGCCAGAATGGAACATCTTTTTAACATATCTGCCCTACTATTCTTACTTCTGCCCAATGCTTAGTAGTTCAATTCAAAATGTGTATTTTCTATGGTAGATGTGAAACATGCTAGACTATATATTTTTTTATAACAATTTGATTCATAATTATTGCTGGCGATAGCAACAACAACGTATCTTCAAATTATTTGCGAAATAATCAGCAGAAAATACTAGCTGATGTTTAGAAAACGATTTGACTGAAAATCGTTGCTGCAACAACTTTCAACCAAATTGTTCACAGATTAATCAGCAGGATGCCCAATGTAGTAACATATTCTATAAGATATTTCTAGCAATTCGATTGGCAGTCGTTGTTGACACACACACACGCACGCACGCACTCACGCACGCACGCACGCACGCACGCACGCACGCACGCACGCACGCACGCACACACGCACACACACACACACATACACGCACGCGCTCACGCAAACGCACATACATACATACATACATACATACATACATACATACATACATACCAAATTAAACTAACGGGTGCAGCACTGTCGGCTAAGTTAGCACATGGAAATTGAAGCCGCACGTTGCCAGTGCGTCAATAAAATAAAAATACATATACTGCCAGAGCCGTGCTGGAGTCAGAGTACAATAGGCGTAAAAGCCTAGGATTGATTGTGACAGATGCATCCACAGATAGTCCCATATGAATCGTCAGTGTGTCAGTATATCAGACATGTGAAAACTGGTCGGCCAATCCTTGACTTTTAGTCTTGGTGCGGTGGTCCAGTGGAAAGATGCCTGGTTGCTGATGCTATGCGGAGTTGCAGGATGACGGTTCGATCCCCCGACCGGGAGATGGTGATCAACAAATTAAACTAACGGGTGCAGCACTGTCGGCTAAATTAGCACATGGAAATTGAAGCCGCACGTTGCCAGTGCGTCAATAAAATAAAAATACATATACTGCCAGAGCCGTGCTGGAGTCAGAGTACAATAGGCGTAAAAGCCTAGGATTTATTGTGACAGATGCATCCACAGATAGTCCCATATGAATCGTCAGTGTGTCAGTATATCAGACATGTGAAAACTGGTCGGCCAATCCTTGACTTTTAGTCTTGGTGCGGTGGTCCAGTGGAAAGATGCCTGGTTGCTGATGCTATGCGGAGTTGCAGGATGACGGTTCGATCCCCCGACCGGGAGATGGTGATCAACAAATTAAACTAACGGGTGCAGCACTGTCGGCTAAGTTAGCACATGGAAATTGAAGCCGCACGTTGCCAGTGCGTCAATAAAATAAAAATACATATACTGCCAGAGCCGTGCTGGAGTCAGAGTACAATAGGCGTAAAAGCCTAGGATTGATTGTGACAGATGCATCCACAGATAGTCCCATATGAATCGTCAGTGTGTCAGTATATCAGACATGTGAAAACTGGTCGGCCAATCCTTGAATTTTAGTCTTGGTGCGGTGGTCCAGTGGAAAGATGCCTGGTTGCTGATGCTATGCGGAGTTGCAGGATGACGGTTCGATCCCCCGACCGGGAGATGGTGATCAACAAATTAAACTAACGGGTGCAGCACTGTCGGCTAAGTTAGCACATGGAAATTGAAGCCGCACGTTGCCAGTGCGTCAATAAAATAAAAATACATATACTGCCAGAGCCGTGCTGGAGTCAGAGTACAATAGGCGTAAAAGCCTAGGATTGATTGTGACAGATGCATCCACAGATAGTCCCATATGAATCGTCAGTGTGTCAGTATATCAGACATGTGAAAACTGGTCGGCCAATCCTTGACTTTTAGTCTTGGTGCGGTGGTCCAGTGGAAAGATGCCTGGTTGCTGATGCTATGCGGAGTTGCAGGATGACGGTTCGATCCCCCGACCGGGAGATGGTGATCAACAAATTAAACTAACGGGTGCAGCACTGTCGGCTAAGTTAGCACATGGAAATTGAAGCCGCACGTTGCCAGTGCGTCAATAAAATAAAAATACATATACTGCCAGAGCCGTGCTGGAGTCAGAGTACAATAGGCGTAAAAGCCTAGGATTGATTGTGACAGATGCATCCACAGATAGTCCCATATGAATCGTCAGTGTGTCAGTATATCAGACATGTGAAAACTGGTCGGCCAATCCTTGACTTTTAGTCTTGGTGCGGTGGTCCAGTGGAAAGATGCCTGGTTGCTGATGCTATGCGGAGTTGCAGGATGACGGTTCGATCCCCCGACCGGGAGATGGTGATCAACAAATTAAACTAACGGGTGCAGCACTGTCGGCTAAATTAGCACATGGAAATTGAAGCCGCACGTTGCCAGTGCGTCAATAAAATAAAAATACATATACTGCCAGAGCCGTGCTGGAGTCAGAGTACAATAGGCGTAAAAGCCTAGGATTGATTGTGACAGATGCATCCACAGATAGTCCCATATGAATCGTCAGTGTGTCAGTATATCAGACATGTGAAAACTGGTCGGCCAATCCTTGACTTTTAGTCTTGGTGCGGTGGTCCAGTGGAAAGATGCCTGGTTGCTGATGCTATGCGGAGTTGCAGGATGACGGTTCGATCCCCCGACCGGGAGATGGTGATCAACAAATTAAACTAACGGGTGCAGCACTGTCGGCTAAGTTAGCACATGGAAATTGAAGCCGCACGTTGCCAGTGCGTCAATAAAATAAAAATACATATACTGCCAGAGCCGTGCTGGAGTCAAAGTACAATAGGCGTAAAAGCCTAGGATTGATTGTGACAGATGCATCCACAGATAGTCCCATATGAATCGTCAGTGTGTCAGTATATCAGACATGTGAAAACTGGTCGGCCAATCGTTGAATTTTAGTCTTGGTGCGGTGGTCCAGTGGAAAGATACCTGGTTGCTGATGCTATGCGGAGTTGCAGGATGACGGTTCGATCCCCCGACCGGGAGATGGTGATCAACAAATTAAACTAACGGGTGCAGCACTGTCGGCTAAGTTAGCACATGGAAATTGAAGCCGCACGTTGCCAGTGCGTCAATAAAATAAAAATACATACATACGACCGAGAGATGGTGATCAACAAATTAAACTAATGGGTGCATCACTGTCGGCTAAGTTAGCACATGGAAATTGAAGCCGCACGTTGCCAGTGCGTCAATAAAATAAAAATACATATACTGCCAGAGCCGTGCTGGAGTCAGAGTACAATAGGCGTAAAAGCCTAGGATTGATTGTGACAGATGCATCCACAGATAGTCCCATATGAATCGTCAGTGTGTCAGTATATCAGACATGTGAAAGCTGGTCGGCCAATCCTTGACTTTTTTAGTCTTGGTGCGGTGGTCCAGTGGAAAGATGCCTGGTTGCTGATGCTATGCGGAGTTGCAGGATGACGGTTCGATCCCCCGACCGGGAGATGGTGATCAACAAATTAAACTAACGGGTGCAGCACTGTCGGCTAAATTAGCACATGGAAATTGAAGCCGCACGTTGCCAGTGCGTCAATAAAATAAAAATACATATACTGCCAGAGCCGTGCTGGAGTCAGAGTACAATAGGCGTAAAAGCCTAGGATTGATTGTGACAGATGCATCCACAGATAGTCCCATATGAATCGTCAGTGTGTCAGTATATCAGACATGTGAAAACTGGTCGGCCAATCCTTGACTTTTAGTCTTGGTGCGGTGGTCCAGTGGAAAGATGCCTGGTTGCTGATGCTATGCGGAGTTGCAGGATGACGGTTCGATCCCCCGACCGGGAGATGGTGATCAACAAATTAAACTAACGGGTGCAGCACTGTCGGCTAAGTTAGCACATGGAAATTGAAGCCGCACGTTGCCAGTGCGTCAATAAAATAAAAATACATATACTGCCAGAGCCGTGCTGGAGTCAAAGTACAATAGGCGTAAAAGCCTAGGATTGATTGTGACAGATGCATCCACAGATAGTCCCATATGAATCGTCAGTGTGTCAGTATATCAGACATGTGAAAACTGGTCGGCCAATCGTTGAATTTTAGTCTTGGTGCGGTGGTCCAGTGGAAAGATACCTGGTTGCTGATGCTATGCGGAGTTGCAGGATGACGGTTCGATCCCCCGACCGGGAGATGGTGATCAACAAATTAAACTAACGGGTGCAGCACTGTCGGCTAAGTTAGCACATGGAAATTGAAGCCGCACGTTGCCAGTGCGTCAATAAAATAAAAATACATACATACGACCGAGAGATGGTGATCAACAAATTAAACTAATGGGTGCATCACTGTCGGCTAAGTTAGCACATGGAAATTGAAGCCGCACGTTGCCAGTGCGTCAATAAAATAAAAATACATATACTGCCAGAGCCGTGCTGGAGTCAGAGTACAATAGGCGTAAAAGCCTAGGATTGATTGTGACAGATGCATCCACAGATAGTCCCATATGAATCGTCAGTGTGTCAGTATATCAGACATGTGAAAGCTGGTCGGCCAATCCTTGACTTTTTTAGTCTTGGTGCGGTGGTCCAGTGGAAAGATGCCTGGTTGCTGATGCTATGCGGAGTTGCAGGATGACGGTTCGATCCCCCGACCGGGAGATGGTGATCAACAAATTAAACTAACGGGTGCAGCACTGTCGGCTAAGTTAGCACATGGAAATTGAAGCCGCACGTTGCCAGTGCGTCAATAAAATAAAAATACATACATACGACCGGGAGATGGTGATCAACAAATTAAACTAATGGGTGCATCACTGTCGGCTAAGTTAGCACATGGAAATTGAAGCCGCACGTTGCCAGTGCGTCAATAAAATTAAAATACATATACTGCCAGAGCCATGCTGGAGTCAGAGTACAATAGGCGTAAAAGCCTAGGATTGATTGTGACAGATGCATCCACAGATAGTCCCATATGAATCGTCAGTGTGTCAGTATATCAGACATGTGAAAGCTGGTCGGCCAATCCTTGACTTTTTTATAGTCTTGGTGCGGTGGTCCAGTGGAAAGATGCCTGGTTGCTGATGCTATGCGGAGTTGCAGAATGGCGGTTCGATCCCCCGACCGGGAGATGGTGATCAACAAATTAAACTAACGGGTGCATCACTGTCGGCTAAGTTAGCACATGGAAATTGAAGCCGCACGTTGCCAGTGCGTCAATAAAATAAAAATACATATACTGCCAGAGCCGTGCTGGAGTCAGAGTACAATAGGCGTAAAAGCCTAGGATTGATTGTGACAGATGCATCCACAGATAGTCCCATATGAATCGTCAGTGTGTCAGTATATCAGACATGTGAAAACTGGTCGGCCAATCCTTGACTTTTAGTCTTGGTGCGGTGGTCCAGTGGAAAGATGCCTGGTTGCTGATGCTATGCGGAGTTGCAGGATGACGGTTCGATCCCCCGACCGGGAGATGGTGATCAACAAATTAAACTAACGGGTGCAGCACTGTCGGCTAAATTAGCACATGGAAATTGAAGCCGCACGTTGCCAGTGCGTCAATAAAATAAAAATACATATACTGCCAGAGCCGTGCTGGAGTCAGAGTACAATAGGCGTAAAAGCCTAGGATTTATTGTGACAGATGCATCCACAGATAGTCCCATATGAATCGTCAGTGTGTCAGTATATCAGACATGTGAAAACTGGTCGGCCAATCCTTGACTTTTAGTCTTGGTGCGGTGGTCCAGTGGAAAGATGCCTGGTTGCTGATGCTATGCGGAGTTGCAGGATGACGGTTCGATCCCCCGACCGGGAGATGGTGATCAACAAATTAAACTAACGGGTGCAGCACTGTCGGCTAAGTTAGCACATGGAAATTGAAGCCGCACGTTGCCAGTGCGTCAATAAAATAAAAATACATATACTGCCAGAGCCGTGCTGGAGTCAGAGTACAATAGGCGTAAAAGCCTAGGATTGATTGTGACAGATGCATCCACAGATAGTCCCATATGAATCGTCAGTGTGTCAGTATATCAGACATGTGAAAACTGGTCGGCCAATCCTTGAATTTTAGTCTTGGTGCGGTGGTCCAGTGGAAAGATGCCTGGTTGCTGATGCTATGCGGAGTTGCAGGATGACGGTTCGATCCCCCGACCGGGAGATGGTGATCAACAAATTAAACTAACGGGTGCAGCACTGTCGGCTAAGTTAGCACATGGAAATTGAAGCCGCACGTTGCCAGTGCGTCAATAAAATAAAAATACATATACTGCCAGAGCCGTGCTGGAGTCAGAGTACAATAGGCGTAAAAGCCTAGGATTGATTGTGACAGATGCATCCACAGATAGTCCCATATGAATCGTCAGTGTGTCAGTATATCAGACATGTGAAAACTGGTCGGCCAATCCTTGACTTTTAGTCTTGGTGCGGTGGTCCAGTGGAAAGATGCCTGGTTGCTGATGCTATGCGGAGTTGCAGGATGACGGTTCGATCCCCCGACCGGGAGATGGTGATCAACAAATTAAACTAACGGGTGCAGCACTGTCGGCTAAGTTAGCACATGGAAATTGAAGCCGCACGTTGCCAGTGCGTCAATAAAATAAAAATACATATACTGCCAGAGCCGTGCTGGAGTCAGAGTACAATAGGCGTAAAAGCCTAGGATTGATTGTGACAGATGCATCCACAGATAGTCCCATATGAATCGTCAGTGTGTCAGTATATCAGACATGTGAAAACTGGTCGGCCAATCCTTGACTTTTAGTCTTGGTGCGGTGGTCCAGTGGAAAGATGCCTGGTTGCTGATGCTATGCGGAGTTGCAGGATGACGGTTCGATCCCCCGACCGGGAGATGGTGATCAACAAATTAAACTAACGGGTGCAGCACTGTCGGCTAAATTAGCACATGGAAATTGAAGCCGCACGTTGCCAGTGCGTCAATAAAATAAAAATACATATACTGCCAGAGCCGTGCTGGAGTCAGAGTACAATAGGCGTAAAAGCCTAGGATTGATTGTGACAGATGCATCCACAGATAGTCCCATATGAATCGTCAGTGTGTCAGTATATCAGACATGTGAAAACTGGTCGGCCAATCCTTGACTTTTAGTCTTGGTGCGGTGGTCCAGTGGAAAGATGCCTGGTTGCTGATGCTATGCGGAGTTGCAGGATGACGGTTCGATCCCCCGACCGGGAGATGGTGATCAACAAATTAAACTAACGGGTGCAGCACTGTCGGCTAAGTTAGCACATGGAAATTGAAGCCGCACGTTGCCAGTGCGTCAATAAAATAAAAATACATATACTGCCAGAGCCGTGCTGGAGTCAAAGTACAATAGGCGTAAAAGCCTAGGATTGATTGTGACAGATGCATCCACAGATAGTCCCATATGAATCGTCAGTGTGTCAGTATATCAGACATGTGAAAACTGGTCGGCCAATCGTTGAATTTTAGTCTTGGTGCGGTGGTCCAGTGGAAAGATACCTGGTTGCTGATGCTATGCGGAGTTGCAGGATGACGGTTCGATCCCCCGACCGGGAGATGGTGATCAACAAATTAAACTAACGGGTGCAGCACTGTCGGCTAAGTTAGCACATGGAAATTGAAGCCGCACGTTGCCAGTGCGTCAATAAAATAAAAATACATACATACGACCGAGAGATGGTGATCAACAAATTAAACTAATGGGTGCATCACTGTCGGCTAAGTTAGCACATGGAAATTGAAGCCGCACGTTGCCAGTGCGTCAATAAAATAAAAATACATATACTGCCAGAGCCGTGCTGGAGTCAGAGTACAATAGGCGTAAAAGCCTAGGATTGATTGTGACAGATGCATCCACAGATAGTCCCATATGAATCGTCAGTGTGTCAGTATATCAGACATGTGAAAGCTGGTCGGCCAATCCTTGACTTTTTTAGTCTTGGTGCGGTGGTCCAGTGGAAAGATGCCTGGTTGCTGATGCTATGCGGAGTTGCAGGATGACGGTTCGATCCCCCGACCGGGAGATGGTGATCAACAAATTAAACTAACGGGTGCAGCACTGTCGGCTAAGTTAGCACATGGAAATTGAAGCCGCACGTTGCCAGTGCGTCAATAAAATAAAAATACATACATACGACCGGGAGATGGTGATCAACAAATTAAACTAATGGGTGCATCACTGTCGGCTAAGTTAGCACATGGAAATTGAAGCCGCACGTTGCCAGTGCGTCAATAAAATTAAAATACATATACTGCCAGAGCCATGCTGGAGTCAGAGTACAATAGGCGTAAAAGCCTAGGATTGATTGTGACAGATGCATCCACAGATAGTCCCATATGAATCGTCAGTGTGTCAGTATATCAGACATGTGAAAGCTGGTCGGCCAATCCTTGACTTTTTTATAGTCTTGGTGCGGTGGTCCAGTGGAAAGATGCCTGGTTGCTGATGCTATGCGGAGTTGCAGAATGGCGGTTCGATCCCCCGACCGGGAGATGGTGATCAACAAATTAAACTAACGGGTGCATCACTGTCGGCTAAGTTAGCACATGGAAATTGAAGCCGCACGTTGCCAGTGCGTCAATAAAATAAAAATACATATACTGCCAGAGCCGTGCTGGAGTCAGAGTACAATAGGCGTAAAAGCCTAGGATTGATTGTGACAGATGCATCCACAGATAGTCCCATATGAATCATCAGTGTGTCAGTATATCAGACATGTGAAAGCTGGTCAGTCAATCATTGACTTTTTTAGTCTTGGTGCGGTGGTCCAGTGGAAAGATGCCTGGTTGCTGATGCTATGCGGAGTTGCAGAATGGCGGTTCGATCCCCCGACCGGGAGATGGTGATCAACGAATTAAACTAACGGGTGCATCACTGTCGGCTAAGTTAGCACATGGAAATTGAAGCCGCACGTTGCCAGTGCGTCAATAAAATAAAAATACATATACTGCCAGAGCCGTGCTGGAGTCAGAGTACAATAGGCGTAAAAGCCTAGGATTGATTGTGACAGATGCATCCACAGATAGTCCCATATGAATCGTCAGTGTGTCAGTATATCAGACATGTGAAAGCTGGTCGGCCAATCCTTGACTTTTTTAGTCTTGGTGCGGTGGTCCAGTGGAAAGATGCCTGGTTGCTGATGCTATGCGGAGTTGCAGAATGGCGGTTCGATCCCCCGACCGGGAGATGGTGATCAACAAATTAAACTAACGGGTGCATCACTGTCGGCTAAGTTAGCACATGGAAATTGAAGCCGCACGTTGCCAGTGCGTCAATAAAATAAAAATACATATACTGCCAGAGCCGTGCTGGAGTCAGAGTACAATAGGCGTAAAAGCCTAGGATTGATTGTGACAGATGCATCCACAGATAGTCCCATATGAATCGTCAGTGTGTCAGTATATCAGACATGTGAAAGCTGGTCGGCCAATCCTTGACTTTTTTAGTCTTGGTGCGGTGGTCCAGTGGAAAGATGCCTGGTTGCTGATGCTATGCGGAGTTGCAGAATGGCGGTTCGATCCCCCGACCGGGAGATGGTGATCAACAAATTAAACTAACGGGTGCATCACTGTCGGCTAAGTTAGCACATGGAAATTGAAGCCGCACGTTGCCAGTGCGTCAATAAAATAAAAATACATATACTGCCAGAGCCGTGCTGGAGTCAGAGTACAATAGGCGTAAAAGCCTAGGATTGATTGTGACAGATGCATCCACAGATAGTCCCATATGAATCGTCAGTGTGTCAGTATATCAGACATGTGAAAGCTGGTCGGCCAATCCTTGACTTTTTTAGTCTTGGTGCGGTGGTCCAGTGGAAAGATGCCTGGTTGCTGATGCTATGCGGAGTTGCAGAATGGCGGTTCGATCCCCTGACCGGGAGATGGTGATCAACAAATTAAACTAACGGGTGCATCACTGTCGGCTAAGTTAGCACATGGAAATTGAAGCCGCACGTTGCCAGTGCGTCAATAAAATAAAAATACATATACTGCCAGAGCCGTGCTGGAGTCAGAGTACAATAGGCGTAAAAGCCTAGGATTGATTGTGACAGATGCATCCACAGATAGTCCCATATGAATCGTCAGTGTGTCAGTATATCAGACATGTGAAAGCTGGTCGGCCAATCCTTGACTTTTTTAGTCTTGGTGTGGTGGTCCAGTGGAAAGATGCCTGGTTGCTGATGCTATGCGGAGTTGCAGAATGGCGGTTCGATCCCCTGACCGGGAGATGGTGATCAACAAATTAAACTAACGGGTGCATCACTGTCGGCTAAGTTAGCACATGGAAATTGAAGCCGCACGTTGCCAGTGCGTCAATAAAATAAAAATACATATACTGCCAGAGCCGTGCTGGAGTCAGAGTACAATAGGCGTAAAAGCCTAGGATTGATTGTGACAGATGCATCCACAGATAGTCCCATATGAATCGTCAGTGTGTCAGTATATCAGACATGTGAAAGCTGGTCGGCCAATCCTTGACTTTTTTAGTCTTGGTGTGGTGGTCCAGTGGAAAGATGCCTGGTTGCTGATGCTATGCGGAGTTGCAGAATGGCGGTTCGATCCCCTGACCGGGAGATGGTGATCAACAAATTAAACTAACGGGTGCATCACTGTCGGCTAAGTTAGCACATGGAAATTGAAGCCGCACGTTGCCAGTGCGTCAATAAAATAAAAATACATATACTGCCAGAGCCGTGCTGGAGTCAGAGTACAATAGGCGTAAAAGCCTAGGATTGATTGTGACAGATGCATCCACAGATAGTCCCATATGAATCGTCAGTGTGTCAGTATATCAGACATGTGAAAGCTGGTCGGCCAATCCTTGACTTTTTTAGTCTTGGTGTGGTGGTCCAGTGGAAAGATGCCTGGTTGCTGATGCTATGCGGAGTTGCAGAATGGCGGTTCGATCCCCCGACCGGGAGATGGTGATCAACAAATTAAACTAACGGGTGCATCACTGTCGGCTAAGTTAGCACATGGAAATTGAAGCCGCACGTTGCCAGTGCGTCAATAAAATAAAAATACATATACTGCCAGAGCCGTGCTGGAGTCAGAGTACAATAGGCGTAAAAGCCTAGGATTGATTGTGACAGATGCATCCACAGATAGTCCCATATGAATCGTCAGTGTGTCAGTATATCAGACATGTGAAAGCTGGTCGGCCAATCCTTGACTTTTTAGTCTTGGTGCGGTGGTCCAGTGGAAAGATGCCTGGTTGCTGATGCTATGCGGAGTTGCAGAATGGCGGTTCGATCCCCCGACCGGGAGATGGTGATCAACAAATTAAACTAACGGGTGCATCACTGTCGGCTAAGTTAGCACATGGAAATTGAAGCCGCACGTTGCCAGTGCGTCAATAAAATAAAAATACATATACTGCCAGAGCCGTGCTGGAGTCAGAGTACAATAGGCGTAAAAGCCTAGGATTGATTGTGACAGATGCATCCACAGATAGTCCCATATGAATCGTCAGTGTGTCAGTATATCAGACATGTGAAAGCTGGTCGGCCAATCCTTGACTTTTTTAGTCTTGGTGCGGTGGTCCAGTGGAAAGATGCCTGGTTGCTGATGCTATGCGGAGTTGCAGAATGGCGGTTCGATCCCCTGACCGGGAGATGGTGATCAACAAATTAAACTAACGGGTGCATCACTGTCGGCTAAGTTAGCACATGGAAATTGAAGCCGCACGTTGCCAGTGCGTCAATAAAATAAAAATACATATACTGCCAGAGCCGTGCTGGAGTCAGAGTACAATAGGCGTAAAAGCCTAGGATTGATTGTGACAGATGCATCCACAGATAGTCCCATATGAATCGTCAGTGTGTCAGTATATCAGACATGTGAAAGCTGGTCGGCCAATCCTTGACTTTTTTAGTCTTGGTGTGGTGGTCCAGTGGAAAGATGCCTGGTTGCTGATGCTATGCGGAGTTGCAGAATGGCGGTTCGATCCCCTGACCGGGAGATGGTGATCAACAAATTAAACTAACGGGTGCATCACTGTCGGCTAAGTTAGCACATGGAAATTGAAGCCGCACGTTGCCAGTGCGTCAATAAAATAAAAATACATATACTGCCAGAGCCGTGCTGGAGTCAGAGTACAATAGGCGTAAAAGCCTAGGATTGATTGTGACAGATGCATCCACAGATAGTCCCATATGAATCGTCAGTGTGTCAGTATATCAGACATGTGAAAGCTGGTCGGCCAATCCTTGACTTTTTTAGTCTTGGTGTGGTGGTCCAGTGGAAAGATGCCTGGTTGCTGATGCTATGCGGAGTTGCAGAATGGCGGTTCGATCCCCTGACCGGGAGATGGTGATCAACAAATTAAACTAACGGGTGCATCACTGTCGGCTAAGTTAGCACATGGAAATTGAAGCCGCACGTTGCCAGTGCGTCAATAAAATAAAAATACATATACTGCCAGAGCCGTGCTGGAGTCAGAGTACAATAGGCGTAAAAGCCTAGGATTGATTGTGACAGATGCATCCACAGATAGTCCCATATGAATCGTCAGTGTGTCAGTATATCAGACATGTGAAAGCTGGTCGGCCAATCCTTGACTTTTTTAGTCTTGGTGTGGTGGTCCAGTGGAAAGATGCCTGGTTGCTGATGCTATGCGGAGTTGCAGAATGGCGGTTCGATCCCCCGACCGGGAGATGGTGATCAACAAATTAAACTAACGGGTGCATCACTGTCGGCTAAGTTAGCACATGGAAATTGAAGCCGCACGTTGCCAGTGCGTCAATAAAATAAAAATACATATACTGCCAGAGCCGTGCTGGAGTCAGAGTACAATAGGCGTAAAAGCCTAGGATTGATTGTGACAGATGCATCCACAGATAGTCCCATATGAATCGTCAGTGTGTCAGTATATCAGACATGTGAAAGCTGGTCGGCCAATCCTTGACTTTTTTAGTCTTGGTGTGGTGGTCCAGTGGAAAGATGCCTGGTTGCTGATGCTATGCGGAGTTGCAGAATGGCGGTTCGATCCCCCGACCGGGAGATGGTGATCAACAAATTAAACTAACGGGTGCATCACTGTCGGCTAAGTTAGCACATGGAAATTGAAGCCGCACGTTGCCAGTGCGTCAATAAAATAAAAATACATATACTGCCAGAGCCGTGCTGGAGTCAGAGTACAATAGGCGTAAAAGCCTAGGATTGATTGTGACAGATGCATCCACAGATAGTCCCATATGAATCGTCAGTGTGTCAGTATATCAGACATGTGAAAGCTGGTCGGCCAATCCTTGACTTTTTTAGTCTTGGTGCGGTGGTCCAGTGGAAAGATGCCTGGTTGCTGATGCTATGCGGAGTTGCAGAATGGCGGTTCGATCCCCTGACCGGGAGATGGTGATCAACAAATTAAACTAACGGGTGCATCACTGTCGGCTAAGTTAGCACATGGAAATTGAAGCCGCACGTTGCCAGTGCGTCAATAAAATAAAAATACATATACTGCCAGAGCCGTGCTGGAGTCAGAGTACAATAGGCGTAAAAGCCTAGGATTGATTGTGACAGATGCATCCACAGATAGTCCCATATGAATCGTCAGTGTGTCAGTATATCAGACATGTGAAAGCTGGTCGGCCAATCCTTGACTTTTTTAGTCTTGGTGTGGTGGTCCAGTGGAAAGATGCCTGGTTGCTGATGCTATGCGGAGTTGCAGAATGGCGGTTCGATCCCCTGACCGGGAGATGGTGATCAACAAATTAAACTAACGGGTGCATCACTGTCGGCTAAGTTAGCACATGGAAATTGAAGCCGCACGTTGCCAGTGCGTCAATAAAATAAAAATACATATACTGCCAGAGCCGTGCTGGAGTCAGAGTACAATAGGCGTAAAAGCCTAGGATTGATTGTGACAGATGCATCCACAGATAGTCCCATATGAATCGTCAGTGTGTCAGTATATCAGACATGTGAAAGCTGGTCGGCCAATCCTTGACTTTTTTAGTCTTGGTGTGGTGGTCCAGTGGAAAGATGCCTGGTTGCTGATGCTATGCGGAGTTGCAGAATGGCGGTTCGATCCCCTGACCGGGAGATGGTGATCAACAAATTAAACTAACGGGTGCATCACTGTCGGCTAAGTTAGCACATGGAAATTGAAGCCGCACGTTGCCAGTGCGTCAATAAAATAAAAATACATATACTGCCAGAGCCGTGCTGGAGTCAGAGTACAATAGGCGTAAAAGCCTAGGATTGATTGTGACAGATGCATCCACAGATAGTCCCATATGAATCGTCAGTGTGTCAGTATATCAGACATGTGAAAGCTGGTCGGCCAATCCTTGACTTTTTTAGTCTTGGTGTGGTGGTCCAGTGGAAAGATGCCTGGTTGCTGATGCTATGCGGAGTTGCAGAATGGCGGTTCGATCCCCTGACCGGGAGATGGTGATCAACAAATTAAACTAACGGGTGCATCACTGTCGGCTAAGTTAGCACATGGAAATTGAAGCCGCACGTTGCCAGTGCGTCAATAAAATAAAAATACATATACTGCCAGAGCCGTGCTGGAGTCAGAGTACAATAGGCGTAAAAGCCTAGGATTGATTGTGACAGATGCATCCACAGATAGTCCCATATGAATCGTCAGTGTGTCAGTATATCAGACATGTGAAAGCTGGTCGGCCAATCCTTGACTTTTTTAGTCTTGGTGTGGTGGTCCAGTGGAAAGATGCCTGGTTGCTGATGCTATGCGGAGTTGCAGAATGGCGGTTCGATCCCCCGACCGGGAGATGGTGATCAACAAATTAAACTAACGGGTGCATCACTGTCGGCTAAGTTAGCACATGGAAATTGAAGCCGCACGTTGCCAGTGCGTCAATAAAATAAAAATACATATACTGCCAGAGCCGTGCTGGAGTCAGAGTACAATAGGCGTAAAAGCCTAGGATTGATTGTGACAGATGCATCCACAGATAGTCCCATATGAATCGTCAGTGTGTCAGTATATCAGACATGTGAAAGCTGGTCGGCCAATCCTTGACTTTTTTAGTCTTGGTGTGGTGGTCCAGTGGAAAGATGCCTGGTTGCTGATGCTATGCGGAGTTGCAGAATGGCGGTTCGATCCCCTGACCGGGAGATGGTGATCAACAAATTAAACTAACGGGTGCATCACTGTCGGCTAAGTTAGCACATGGAAATTGAAGCCGCACGTTGCCAGTGCGTCAATAAAATAAAAATACATATACTGCCAGAGCCGTGCTGGAGTCAGAGTACAATAGGCGTAAAAGCCTAGGATTGATTGTGACAGATGCATCCACAGATAGTCCCATATGAATCGTCAGTGTGTCAGTATATCAGACATGTGAAAGCTGGTCGGCCAATCCTTGACTTTTTTAGTCTTGGTGTGGTGGTCCAGTGGAAAGATGCCTGGTTGCTGATGCTATGCGGAGTTGCAGAATGGCGGTTCGATCCCCTGACCGGGAGATGGTGATCAACAAATTAAACTAACGGGTGCATCACTGTCGGCTAAGTTAGCACATGGAAATTGAAGCCGCACGTTGCCAGTGCGTCAATAAAATAAAAATACATATACTGCCAGAGCCGTGCTGGAGTCAGAGTACAATAGGCGTAAAAGCCTAGGATTGATTGTGACAGATGCATCCACAGATAGTCCCATATGAATCGTCAGTGTGTCAGTATATCAGACATGTGAAAGCTGGTCGGCCAATCCTTGACTTTTTTAGTCTTGGTGTGGTGGTCCAGTGGAAAGATGCCTGGTTGCTGATGCTATGCGGAGTTGCAGAATGGCGGTTCGATCCCCTGACCGGGAGATGGTGATCAACAAATTAAACTAACGGGTGCATCACTGTCGGCTAAGTTAGCACATGGAAATTGAAGCCGCACGTTGCCAGTGCGTCAATAAAATAAAAATACATATACTGCCAGAGCCGTGCTGGAGTCAGAGTACAATAGGCGTAAAAGCCTAGGATTGATTGTGACAGATGCATCCACAGATAGTCCCATATGAATCGTCAGTGTGTCAGTATATCAGACATGTGAAAGCTGGTCGGCCAATCCTTGACTTTTTTAGTCTTGGTGTGGTGGTCCAGTGGAAAGATGCCTGGTTGCTGATGCTATGCGGAGTTGCAGAATGGCGGTTCGATCCCCTGACCGGGAGATGGTGATCAACAAATTAAACTAACGGGTGCATCACTGTCGGCTAAGTTAGCACATGGAAATTGAAGCCGCACGTTGCCAGTGCGTCAATAAAAAATAAAAAATAAAAATACATATACTGCCAGAGCCGTGCTGGAGTCAGAGTACAATAGGCGTAAAAGCCTAGGATTGATTGTGACAGATGCATCCACAGATAGTCCCATATGAATCGTCAGTGTGTCAGTATATCAGACATGTGAAAGCTGGTCGGCCAATCCTTGACTTTTTTAGTCTTGGTGCGGTGGTCCAGTGGAAAGATGCCTGGTTGCTGATGCTATGCGGAGTTGCAGAATGGCGGTTCGATCCCCCGACCGGGAGATGGTGATCAACAAATTAAACTAACGGGTGCATCACTGTCGGCTAAGTTAGCACATGGAAATTGAAGCCGCACGTTGCCAGTGCGTCAATAAAATAAAAATACATATACTGCCAGAGCCGTGCTGGAGTCAGAGTACAATAGGCGTAAAAGCCTAGGATTGATTGTGACAGATGCATCCACAGATAGTCCCATATGAATCGTCAGTGTGTCAGTATATCAGACATGTGAAAGCTGGTCGGCCAATCCTTGACTTTTTTAGTCTTGGTGCGGTGGTCCAGTGGAAAGATGCCTGGTTGCTGATGCTATGCGGAGTTGCAGAATGGCGGTTCGATCCCCTGACCGGGAGATGGTGATCAACAAATTAAACTAACGGGTGCATCACTGTCGGCTAAGTTAGCACATGGAAATTGAAGCCGCACGTTGCCAGTGCGTCAATAAAATAAAAATACATATACTGCCAGAGCCGTGCTGGAGTCAGAGTACAATAGGCGTAAAAGCCTAGGATTGATTGTGACAGATGCATCCACAGATAGTCCCATATGAATCGTCAGTGTGTCAGTATATCAGACATGTGAAAGCTGGTCGGCCAATCCTTGACTTTTTTAGTCTTGGTGTGGTGGTCCAGTGGAAAGATGCCTGGTTGCTGATGCTATGCGGAGTTGCAGAATGGCGGTTCGATCCCCTGACCGGGAGATGGTGATCAACAAATTAAACTAACGGGTGCATCACTGTCGGCTAAGTTAGCACATGGAAATTGAAGCCGCACGTTGCCAGTGCGTCAATAAAATAAAAATACATATACTGCCAGAGCCGTGCTGGAGTCAGAGTACAATAGGCGTAAAAGCCTAGGATTGATTGTGACAGATGCATCCACAGATAGTCCCATATGAATCGTCAGTGTGTCAGTATATCAGACATGTGAAAGCTGGTCGGCCAATCCTTGACTTTTTTAGTCTTGGTGTGGTGGTCCAGTGGAAAGATGCCTGGTTGCTGATGCTATGCGGAGTTGCAGAATGGCGGTTCGATCCCCTGACCGGGAGATGGTGATCAACAAATTAAACTAACGGGTGCATCACTGTCGGCTAAGTTAGCACATGGAAATTGAAGCCGCACGTTGCCAGTGCGTCAATAAAATAAAAATACATATACTGCCAGAGCCGTGCTGGAGTCAGAGTACAATAGGCGTAAAAGCCTAGGATTGATTGTGACAGATGCATCCACAGATAGTCCCATATGAATCGTCAGTGTGTCAGTATATCAGACATGTGAAAGCTGGTCGGCCAATCCTTGACTTTTTTAGTCTTGGTGTGGTGGTCCAGTGGAAAGATGCCTGGTTGCTGATGCTATGCGGAGTTGCAGAATGGCGGTTCGATCCCCTGACCGGGAGATGGTGATCAACAAATTAAACTAACGGGTGCATCACTGTCGGCTAAGTTAGCACATGGAAATTGAAGCCGCACGTTGCCAGTGCGTCAATAAAATAAAAATACATATACTGCCAGAGCCGTGCTGGAGTCAGAGTACAATAGGCGTAAAAGCCTAGGATTGATTGTGACAGATGCATCCACAGATAGTCCCATATGAATCGTCAGTGTGTCAGTATATCAGACATGTGAAAGCTGGTCGGCCAATCCTTGACTTTTTTAGTCTTGGTGTGGTGGTCCAGTGGAAAGATGCCTGGTTGCTGATGCTATGCGGAGTTGCAGAATGGCGGTTCGATCCCCTGACCGGGAGATGGTGATCAACAAATTAAACTAACGGGTGCATCACTGTCGGCTAAGTTAGCACATGGAAATTGAAGCCGCACGTTGCCAGTGCGTCAATAAAATAAAAATACATATACTGCCAGAGCCGTGCTGGAGTCAGAGTACAATAGGCGTAAAAGCCTAGGATTGATTGTGACAGATGCATCCACAGATAGTCCCATATGAATCGTCAGTGTGTCAGTATATCAGACATGTGAAAGCTGGTCGGCCAATCCTTGACTTTTTTAGTCTTGGTGTGGTGGTCCAGTGGAAAGATGCCTGGTTGCTGATGCTATGCGGAGTTGCAGAATGGCGGTTCGATCCCCTGACCGGGAGATGGTGATCAACAAATTAAACTAACGGGTGCATCACTGTCGGCTAAGTTAGCACATGGAAATTGAAGCCGCACGTTGCCAGTGCGTCAATAAAATAAAAATACATATACTGCCAGAGCCGTGCTGGAGTCAGAGTACAATAGGCGTAAAAGCCTAGGATTGATTGTGACAGATGCATCCACAGATAGTCCCATATGAATCGTCAGTGTGTCAGTATATCAGACATGTGAAAGCTGGTCGGCCAATCCTTGACTTTTTTAGTCTTGGTGTGGTGGTCCAGTGGAAAGATGCCTGGTTGCTGATGCTATGCGGAGTTGCAGAATGGCGGTTCGATCCCCTGACCGGGAGATGGTGATCAACAAATTAAACTAACGGGTGCATCACTGTCGGCTAAGTTAGCACATGGAAATTGAAGCCGCACGTTGCCAGTGCGTCAATAAAATAAAAATACATATACTGCCAGAGCCGTGCTGGAGTCAGAGTACAATAGGCGTAAAAGCCTAGGATTGATTGTGACAGATGCATCCACAGATAGTCCCATATGAATCGTCAGTGTGTCAGTATATCAGACATGTGAAAGCTGGTCGGCCAATCCTTGACTTTTTTAGTCTTGGTGTGGTGGTCCAGTGGAAAGATGCCTGGTTGCTGATGCTATGCGGAGTTGCAGAATGGCGGTTCGATCCCCTGACCGGGAGATGGTGATCAACAAATTAAACTAACGGGTGCATCACTGTCGGCTAAGTTAGCACATGGAAATTGAAGCCGCACGTTGCCAGTGCGTCAATAAAATAAAAATACATATACTGCCAGAGCCGTGCTGGAGTCAGAGTACAATAGGCGTAAAAGCCTAGGATTGATTGTGACAGATGCATCCACAGATAGTCCCATATGAATCGTCAGTGTGTCAGTATATCAGACATGTGAAAGCTGGTCGGCCAATCCTTGACTTTTTTAGTCTTGGTGTGGTGGTCCAGTGGAAAGATGCCTGGTTGCTGATGCTATGCGGAGTTGCAGAATGGCGGTTCGATCCCCTGACCGGGAGATGGTGATCAACAAATTAAACTAACGGGTGCATCACTGTCGGCTAAGTTAGCACATGGAAATTGAAGCCGCACGTTGCCAGTGCGTCAATAAAATAAAAATACATATACTGCCAGAGCCGTGCTGGAGTCAGAGTACAATAGGCGTAAAAGCCTAGGATTGATTGTGACAGATGCATCCACAGATAGTCCCATATGAATCGTCAGTGTGTCAGTATATCAGACATGTGAAAGCTGGTCGGCCAATCCTTGACTTTTTTAGTCTTGGTGCGGTGGTCCAGTGGAAAGATGCCTGGTTGCTGATGCTATGCGGAGTTGCAGAATGGCGGTTCGATCCCCCGACCGGGAGATGGTGATCAACAAATTAAACTAACGGGTGCATCACTGTCGGCTAAGTTAGCACATGGAAATTGAAGCCGCACGTTGCCAGTGCGTCAATAAAATAAAAATACATATACTGCCAGAGCCGTGCTGGAGTCAGAGTACAATAGGCGTAAAAGCCTAGGATTGATTGTGACAGATGCATCCACAGATAGTCCCATATGAATCGTCAGTGTGTCAGTATATCAGACATGTGAAAGCTGGTCGGCCAATCCTTGACTTTTTTAGTCTTGGTGTGGTGGTCCAGTGGAAAGATGCCTGGTTGCTGATGCTATGCGGAGTTGCAGAATGGCGGTTCGATCCCCTGACCGGGAGATGGTGATCAACAAATTAAACTAACGGGTGCATCACTGTCGGCTAAGTTAGCACATGGAAATTGAAGCCGCACGTTGCCAGTGCGTCAATAAAATAAAAATACATATACTGCCAGAGCCGTGCTGGAGTCAGAGTACAATAGGCGTAAAAGCCTAGGATTGATTGTGACAGATGCATCCACAGATAGTCCCATATGAATCGTCAGTGTGTCAGTATATCAGACATGTGAAAGCTGGTCGGCCAATCCTTGACTTTTTTAGTCTTGGTGTGGTGGTCCAGTGGAAAGATGCCTGGTTGCTGATGCTATGCGGAGTTGCAGAATGGCGGTTCGATCCCCTGACCGGGAGATGGTGATCAACAAATTAAACTAACGGGTGCATCACTGTCGGCTAAGTTAGCACATGGAAATTGAAGCCGCACGTTGCCAGTGCGTCAATAAAATAAAAATACATATACTGCCAGAGCCGTGCTGGAGTCAGAGTACAATAGGCGTAAAAGCCTAGGATTGATTGTGACAGATGCATCCACAGATAGTCCCATATGAATCGTCAGTGTGTCAGTATATCAGACATGTGAAAGCTGGTCGGCCAATCCTTGACTTTTTTAGTCTTGGTGTGGTGGTCCAGTGGAAAGATGCCTGGTTGCTGATGCTATGCGGAGTTGCAGAATGGCGGTTCGATCCCCGACCGGGAGATGGTGATCAACAAATTAAACTAACGGGTGCATCACTGTCGGCTAAGTTAGCACATGGAAATTGAAGCCGCACGTTGCCAGTGCGTCAATAAAATAAAAATACATATACTGCCAGAGCCGTGCTGGAGTCAGAGTACAATAGGCGTAAAAGCCTAGGATTGATTGTGACAGATGCATCCACAGATAGTCCCATATGAATCGTCAGTGTGTCAGTATATCAGACATGTGAAAGCTGGTCGGCCAATCCTTGACTTTTTTAGTCTTGGTGTGGTGGTCCAGTGGAAAGATGCCTGGTTGCTGATGCTATGCGGAGTTGCAGAATGGCGGTTCGATCCCCTGACCGGGAGATGGTGATCAACAAATTAAACTAACGGGTGCATCACTGTCGGCTAAGTTAGCACATGGAAATTGAAGCCGCACGTTGCCAGTGCGTCAATAAAATAAAAATACATATACTGCCAGAGCCGTGCTGGAGTCAGAGTACAATAGGCGTAAAAGCCTAGGATTGATTGTGACAGATGCATCCACAGATAGTCCCATATGAATCGTCAGTGTGTCAGTATATCAGACATGTGAAAGCTGGTCGGCCAATCCTTGACTTTTTTAGTCTTGGTGCGGTGGTCCAGTGGAAAGATGCCTGGTTGCTGATGCTATGCGGAGTTGCAGAATGGCGGTTCGATCCCCCGACCGGGAGATGGTGATCAACAAATTAAACTAACGGGTGCATCACTGTCGGCTAAGTTAGCACATGGAAATTGAAGCCGCACGTTGCCAGTGCGTCAATAAAATAAAAATACATATACTGCCAGAGCCGTGCTGGAGTCAGAGTACAATAGGCGTAAAAGCCTAGGATTGATTGTGACAGATGCATCCACAGATAGTCCCATATGAATCGTCAGTGTGTCAGTATATCAGACATGTGAAAGCTGGTCGGCCAATCCTTGACTTTTTTAGTCTTGGTGCGGTGGTCCAGTGGAAAGATGCCTGGTTGCTGATGCTATGCGGAGTTGCAGAATGGCGGTTCGATCCCCCGACCGGGAGATGGTGATCAACAAATTAAACTAACGGGTGCATCACTGTCGGCTAAGTTAGCACATGGAAATTGAAGCCGCACGTTGCCAGTGCGTCAATAAAATAAAAATACATATACTGCCAGAGCCGTGCTGGAGTCAGAGTACAATAGGCGTAAAAGCCTAGGATTGATTGTGACAGATGCATCCACAGATAGTCCCATATGAATCGTCAGTGTGTCAGTATATCAGACATGTGAAAGCTGGTCGGCCAATCCTTGACTTTTTTAGTCTTGGTGTGGTGGTCCAGTGGAAAGATGCCTGGTTGCTGATGCTATGCGGAGTTGCAGAATGGCGGTTCGATCCCCTGACCGGGAGATGGTGATCAACAAATTAAACTAACGGGTGCATCACTGTCGGCTAAGTTAGCACATGGAAATTGAAGCCGCACGTTGCCAGTGCGTCAATAAAATAAAAATACATATACTGCCAGAGCCGTGCTGGAGTCAGAGTACAATAGGCGTAAAAGCCTAGGATTGATTGTGACAGATGCATCCACAGATAGTCCCATATGAATCGTCAGTGTGTCAGTATATCAGACATGTGAAAGCTGGTCGGCCAATCCTTGACTTTTTTAGTCTTGGTGCGGTGGTCCAGTGGAAAGATGCCTGGTTGCTGATGCTATGCGGAGTTGCAGAATGGCGGTTCGATCCCCTGACCGGGAGATGGTGATCAACAAATTAAACTAACGGGTGCATCACTGTCGGCTAAGTTAGCACATGGAAATTGAAGCCGCACGTTGCCAGTGCGTCAATAAAATAAAAATACATATACTGCCAGAGCCGTGCTGGAGTCAGAGTACAATAGGCGTAAAAGCCTAGGATTGATTGTGACAGATGCATCCACAGATAGTCCCATATGAATCGTCAGTGTGTCAGTATATCAGACATGTGAAAGCTGGTCGGCCAATCCTTGACTTTTTTAGTCTTGGTGCGGTGGTCCAGTGGAAAGATGCCTGGTTGCTGATGCTATGCGGAGTTGCAGAATGGCGGTTCGATCCCCCGACCGGGAGATGGTGATCAACAAATTAAACTAACGGGTGCATCACTGTCGGCTAAGTTAGCACATGGAAATTGAAGCCGCACGTTGCCAGTGCGTCAATAAAATAAAAATACATATAGTGCCAGAGCCGTGCTGGAGTCAGAGTACAATAGGCGTAAAAGCCTAGGATTGATTGTGACAGATGCATCCACAGATAGTCCCATATGAATCGTCAGTGTGTCAGTATATCAGACATGTGAAAGCTGGTCGGCCAATCCTTGACTTTTTTAGTCTTGGTGCGGTGGTCCAGTGGAAAGATGCCTGGTTGCTGATGCTATGCGGAGTTGCAGAATGGCGGTTCGATCCCCCGACCGGGAGATGGTGATCAACAAATTAAACTAACGGGTGCATCACTGTCGGCTAAGTTAGCACATGGAAATTGAAGCCGCACGTTGCCAGTGCGTCAATAAAATAAAAATACATATACTGCCAGAGCCGTGCTGGAGTCAGAGTACAATAGGCGTAAAAGCCTAGGATTGATTGTGACAGATGCATCCACAGATAGTCCCATATGAATCGTCAGTGTGTCAGTATATCAGACACGTGAAAGCTGGTCGGCCAATCTTTGACTTTTTTAGTCTTGGTGCGGTGGTCCAGTGGAAAGATTCCTGGTTGCTGATGCTATGCGGAGTTGCAGAATGGCGGTTCGATCCCCCGACCGGGAGATGGTGATCAACAAATTAAACTAACGGGTGCATCACTGTCGGCTAAGTTAGCACATGGAAATTGAAGCCGCACGTTGCCAGTGCGTCAATAAAATAAAAATACATATACTGCCAGAGCCGTGCTGGAGTCAGAGTACAATAGGCGTAAAAGCCTAGGATTGATTGTGACAGATGCATCCACAGATAGTCCCATATGAATCGTCAGTGTGTCAGTATATCAGACATGTGAAAGCTGGTCGGCCAATCCTTGACTTTTTTAGTCTTGGTGCGGTGGTCCAGTGGAAAGATGCCTGGTTGCTGATGATATGCGGAGTTGCAGAATGGCGGTTCGATCCCCCGACCGGGAGATGGTGATCAACAAATTAAACTAACAGGAGCATCACTGTCGGCTAAGTTAGCACATGGACATTGAAGCCGCACGTTGCCAGTGCGTCAATAAAATAAAAATACATATACTGCCAGAGCCGTGCTGGAGTCAGAGTACAATAGGCGTAAAAGCCTAGGATTGATTGTGACAGATGCATCCACAGATAGTCCCATATGAATCGTCAGTGTGTCAGTATATTAGACATGTGAAAGCTGGTCGGCCAATCCTTGACTTTTTTAGTCTTGGTGCGGTGGTCCATTGGAAAGATGCCTGGTTGCTGATGCTATGCAGAGTTGCAGAATGGCGGTTCGATCCCCCGACCGGGAGATGGTGATCAACAAATTAAACTAACGGGTGCATCACTGTCGGCTAAGTTAGCACATGGAAATTGAAGCCGCACGTTGCCAGTGCGTCAATAAAATAAAAATACATATACTGCCAGAGCCGTGCTGGAGTCAGAGTACAATAGGCGTAAAAGCCTAGGATTGATTGTGACAGATGCATCCACAGATAGTCCCATATGAATCGTCAGTGTGTCAGTATATCAGACATGTGAAAGCTGGTCGGCCAATCCTGGACTTTTTTAGTCTTGGTGCAGTGGTCCAGTGGAAAGATGCCTGGTTGCTGATGCTATGTGGAGTTGCAGAATGGCGGTTCGATCCCCCGACCGGGAGATGGTGATCAACAAATTAAACTAACGGGTGAATCACTGTCGGCTAAGTTAGCACATGGTAATTGAAGCCGCACGTTGCCAGTGCGTCAATAAAATAAAAATATATATACTGCCAGAGCCGTGCTGGAGTCAGAGTACAATAGGCGTAAAAGCCTAGGATTGATTGTGACAGATGCATCCACAGATAGTCCCATATGAATCGTCAGTGTGTCAGTATATCAGACATGTGAAAGCTGGTCGGCCAATCCTTGACTTTTTTAGTCTTGGTGCGGTGGTCCAGTGGAAAGATGCCTGGTTGCTGATGTTATGCGGAGTTGCAGAATGGCGGTTCGATCCCCCGACCGGGAGATGGTGATCAACAAATTAAACTAATGGGTGCATCACTGTCGGCTAAGTTAGCACATGGAAATTGAAGCCGCACGTTGCCAGTGCGTCAATAAAATAAAAATACATACATACGACCGGGAGATGGTGATCAACAAATTAAACTAATGGGTGCATCACTGTCGGCTAAGTTAGCACATGGAAATTGAAGCCGCACGTTGCCAGTGCGTCAATAAAATAAAATTACATATACTGCCAGAGCCGTGCTGGAGTCAGAGTACAATAGGCGTAAAAGCCTAGTATTGAATTGTGGCTGGTGCATCCACAGATAGTCCCATATGAATCCTCAGTGTGTCAGTATATCAGACATGTGAAAACTGGTCGGCCAATCCTTGACTTTTAGTCTTGGTGCGGTGGTCCAGTGGAAAGATGCCTGGTTGCTGATGCTATGCGGAGTTGCAGAATGGGGGTCGAATCCCGCGACCAGGAGATGGTGATCAACAAATTAAACTAATGGGTGCATCACTATCAACAAATTAAACTAATGGGTGCATCACTGTCGGCTAAATTAGCACATGGAAATTGAAGCCGCACGTTGCCAGTGCGTCAATAAAATAAAAATACATATACTGCCAGAGCCGTACTGGAGTCAGAGTACAATAGGCGTAAAAGCCTAGGATTGAATTGTGGCGGGTGCATCCACAGATAGTCCCATATGAATCGTCAGTGTGTCAGTATATCAGACATGTGAAAGCTGGTCGGCCAATCCTTGACTTTTAGTCTTGGTGCGGTGGTCCAGTGGAAAGATGCCTGGTTGCTGATGCCATGCGGGGTTGCAGAATGGCGGTTCGATCCCCCGACCGGGAGATGGTGATCAACAAATTAAACTAATGGGTGCATCACTGTTGGCTAAGTTAGCACATGGAAATTGAAGCCGCACGTTGCCGGTGCGTCAATAAAATAAAAATACATATACTGCTGGAGCCGTGCTGGAGTCAGAGTACAATAGGCGTAAAAGCCTAGGATTGATTGTGACAGATGCATCCACAGATAGTCCCATATGAATCGTCAGTGTGTCAGTATATCAGACATGTGAAAGCTGGTCGGCCAATCCTTGACTTTTTTAGTCTTGGTGCGGTGGTCCAGTGGAAACATGCCTGGTTGCTGATGCTATGCGGAGTTGCAGAATGGCGGTTCGATCCCCCGACCGGGAGATGGTGATCAACGAATTAAACTAACGGGTGCATCACTGTCGGCTAAGTTAGCACATGGAAATTGAAGCCGCACGTTGCCAGTGCGTCAATAAAATAAAAATACATACATACGACCGGGAGATGGTGATCAACAAATTAAACTAATGGGTGCATCACTGTCGGCTAAGTTAGCACATGGAAATTGAAGCCGCACGTTGCCAGTGCGTCAATAAAATAAAATTACATATACTGCCAGAGCCGTGCTGGAGTCAGAGTACAATAGGCGTAAAAGCCTAGGATTGAATTGTGGCTGGTGCATCCACAGATAGTCCCATATGAATCGTCAGTGTGTCAGTATATCAGACATGTGAAAACTGGTCGGCCAATCCTTGACTTTTAGTCTTGGTGCGGTGGTCCAGTGGAAAGATGCCTGGTTGCTGATGCTATGCGGAGTTGCAGAATGGGGGTCGAATCCCGCGACCAGGAGATGGTGATCAACAAATTAAACTAATGGGTGCATCACTATCAACAAATTAAACTAATGGGTGCATCACTGTCGGCTAAATTAGCACATGGAAATTGAAGCCGCACATTGCCAGTGCGTCAATAAAATAAAAATACATATACTGCCAGAGCCGTACTGGAGTCAGAGTACAATAGGCGTAAAAGCCTAGGATTGAATTGTGGCGGGTGCATCCACAGATAGTCCCATATGAATCGTCAGTGTGTCAGTATATCAGACATGTGAAAACTGGTCGGCCAATCCTTGACTTTTAGTCTTGGTGCGGTGGTCCAGTGGAAAGATGCCTGGTTGCTGATGCCATGCGGGGTTGCAGAATGGCGGTTCGATCCCCCGACCGGGAGATGGTGATCAACAAATTAAACTAACGGGAGCATCACTGTCGGCTAAGTTAGCACATGGAAATTGAAGCCGCACGTTGCCAGTGCGTCAATAAAATAAAAATACATATACTGCCAGAGCCGTGCTGGAGTCAGAGTACAATAGGCGTAAAAGCCTAGGATTGATTGTGACAGATGCATCCACAGATAGTCCCATATGAATCGTCAGTGTGTCAGTATATCAGACATGTGAAAGCTGGTCGGCCAATCCTTGACTTTTTTAGTCTTGGTGCGGTGGTCCATTGGAAAGATGCCTGGTTGCTGATGCTATGCAGAGTTGCAGAATGGCGGTTCGATCCCCCGACCGGGAGATGGTGATCAACAAATTAAACTAACGGGTGCATCACTGTCGGCTAAGTTAGCACATGGAAATTGAAGCCGCACGTTGCCAGTGCGTCAATAAAATAAAAATACATATACTGCCAGAGCCGTGCTGGAGTCAGAGTACAATAGGCGTAAAAGCCTAGGATTGATTGTGACAGATGCATCCACAGATAGTCCCATATGAATCGTCAGTGTGTCAGTATATCAGACATGTGAAAGCTGGTCGGCCAATCCTGGACTTTTTTAGTCTTGGTGCGGTGGTCCAGTGGAAAGATGCCTGGTTGCTGATGCTATGCGGAGTTGCAGAATGGCGGTTCGATCCCCCGACCGGGAGATGGTGATCAACAAATTAAACTAACGGGTGCATCACTGTCGGCTAAGTTAGCACATGCTAATTGAAGCCGCACGTTGCCAGTGCGTCAATAAAATAAAAATACATATACTGCCAGAGCCGTGCTGGAGTCAGAGTACAATAGGCGTAAAAGCCTAGGATTGATTGTGACAGATGCATCCACAGATAGTCCCATATGAATCGTCAGTGTGTCAGTATATCAGACATGTGAAAGCTGGTCGGCCAATCCTTGACTTTTTTAGTCTTGGTGCGGTGGTCCAGTGGAAAGATGCCTGATTGCTGATGTTATGCGGAGTTGCAGAATGGCGGTTCGATCCCCCGACCGGGAGATGGTGATCAACAAATTAAACTAATGGGTGCATCACTGTCGGCTAAGTTAGCACATGGAAATTGAAGCCGCACGTTGCCAGTGCGTCAATAAAATAAAAATACATACATACGACCGGGAGATGGTGATCAACAAATTAAACTAATGGGTGCATCACTGTCGGCTAAGTTAGCACATGGAAATTGAAGCCGCACGTTGCCAGTGCGTCAATAAAATAAAATTACATATACTGCCAGAACCGTGCTGGAGTCAGAGTACAATAGGCGTAAAAGCCTAGTATTGAATTGTGGCTGGTGCATCCACAGATAGTCCCATATGAATCCTCAGTGTGTCAGTATATCAGACATGTGAAAACTGGTCGGCCAATCCTTGACTTTTAGTCTTGGTGCGGTGGTCCAGTGGAAAGATGCCTGGTTGCTGATGCTATGCGGAGTTGCAGAATGGGGGACGAATCCCGCGACCAGGAGATGGTGATCAACAAATTAAACTAATGGGTGCATCACTATCAACAAATTAAACTAATGGGTGCATCACTGTGGGCTAAATTAGCACATGGAAATTGAAGCCGCACGTTGCCAGTGCGTCAATAAAATAAAAATACATATACTGCCAGAGCCGTACTGGAGTCAGAGTACAATAGGCGTAAAAGCCTAGGATTGAATTGTGGCGGGTGCATCCACAGATAGTCCCATATGAATCGTCAGTGTGTCAGTATATCAGACATGTGAAAACTGGTCGGCCAATCCTTGACTTTTAGTCTTGGTGCGGTGGTCCAGTGGAAAGATGCCTGGTTGCTGATGCCATGCGGGGTTGCAGAATGGCGGTTCGATCCCCCGACCGGGAGATGGTGATCAACAAATTAAACTAATGGGTGCATCACTGTTGGCTAAGTTAGCACATGGAAATTGAAGCCGCACGTTGCCGGTGCGTCAATAAAATAAAAATACATATACTGCCGGAGCCGTGCTGGAGTCAGAGTACAATAGGCGTAAAAGCCTAGGATTGATTGTGACAGATGCATCCACAGATAGTCCCATATGAATCGTCAGTGTGTCAGTATATCAGACATGTGAAAGCTGGTCGGCCAATCCTTGACTTTTTTAGTCTTGGTGCGGTGGTCCAGTGGAAAGATGCCTGGTTGCTGATGCTATGCGGAGTTGCAGAATGGCGGTTCGATCCCCCGACCGGGAGATGGTGTTCAACAAATTAAACTAACGGGTGCATCACTGTCGGCTAAGTTAGCACATGGAAATTGAAGCCGCACGTTTCCAGTGCGTCAATAAAATAAAAATACATATACTGCCAGAGCCGTGCTGGAGTCAGAGTACAATAGGCGTAAAAGCCTAGGATTGATTGTGACAGATGCATCCACAGATAGTCCCATATGAATCGTCAGTGTGTCAGTATATCAGACATGTGAAAGCTGGTCGGCCAATCCTTGACTTTTTTAGTCTTGGTGCGGTGGTCCAGTGGAAACATGCCTGGTTGCTGATGCTATGCGGAGTTGCAGAATGGCGGTTCGATCCCCCGACCGGGAGATGGTGATCAACGAATTAAACTAACGGGTGCATCACTGTCTGCTAAGTTAGCACATGGAAATTGAAGCCGCACGTTGCCAGTGCGTCAATAAAATAAAAATACATAAACTGCCAGAGCCGTGCTGGAGTCAGAGTACAATAGGCGTAAAAGCCTAGGATTGATTGTGACAGATGCATCCACAGATAGTCCCATATGAATCGTCAGTGTGTCAGTATATCAGACATGTGAAAGCTGGTCGGCCAATCCTTGACTTTTTTAGTCTTGGTGCGGTGGTCCAGTGGAAAGATGCCTGGTTGCTGATGTTATGCGGAGTTGCAGAATGGCGGTTCGATCCCCCGACCGGGAGATGGTGATCAACAAATTAAACTAACGGGTGCATCACTGTCGGCTAAGTTAGCACATGGAAATTGAAGCCGCACGTTGCCAGTGCGTCAATAAAATAAAAATACATACATACGACCGGGAGATGGTGATCAACAAATTAAACTAATGGGTGCATCACTGTCGGCTAAGTTAGCACATGGAAATTGAAGCCGCACGTTGCCAGTGCGTCAATAAAATAAAATTACATATAGTGCCAGAGCCGTGCTGGAGTCAGAGTACAATAGGCGTAAAAGCCTAGGATTGAATTGTGGCTGGTGCATCCACAGATAGTTCCATATGAATCGTCAGTGTGTCAGTATATCAGACATGTGAAAACTGGTCGGCCAATCCTTGACTTTTAGTCTTGGTGCGGTGGTCCAGTGGAAAGATGCCTAGTTGCTGATGCTATGCGGAGTTGCAGAATGGGGGTCGAATCCCGCGACCAGGAGATGGTGATCAACAAATTAAACTAATGGGTGCATCACTATCAACAAATTAAACTAATGGGTGCATCACTGTCGGCTAAATTAGCACATGGAAATTGAAGCCGCACGTTGCCAGTGCGTCAATAAAATAAAAATACATATACTGCCAGAGCCGTACTGGAGTCAGAGTACAATAGGCGTAAAAGCCTAGGATTGAATTGTGGCGGGTGCATCCACAGATAGTCCCATATGAATCGTCAGTGTGTCAGTATATCAGACATGTGAAAACTGGTCGGCCAATCCTTGACTTTTAGTCTTGGTGCGGTGGTCCAGTGGAAAGATGCCTGGTTGCTGATGCCATGCGGGGTTGCAGAATGGCGGTTCGATCCCCCGACCGGGAGATGGTGATCAACAAATTAAACTAATGGGTGCATCACTGTTGGCTAAGTTAGCACATGGAAATTGAAGCCGCACGTTGCCGGTGCGTCAATAAAATAAAAATACATATACTGCCGGAGCCGTGCTGGAGTCAGAGTACAATAGGCGTAAAAGCCCAGGATTGAATTGTGGCGGGTGCATCCACAGATAGTCCCATATGAATCGTCAGTGTGTCAGCATATCAGACATGTGAAAACTGGTCGGCCAATCCTTGACTTTTAGTCTTGGTGCGGTGGTCCAGTGGAAAGATGCCTGGTTGCTGATGCTATGCGGAGTTGCAGAATGGCGGTTCGATCCCCCGACCGGGAGATGGTGATCAACAAATTAAACTAATGGGTGCATCACTGTCGGCTAAGTTAGCACATGGAAATTGAAGCCGCACGTTGCCAGTGCGTCAATAAAATAAAAATACATATACTGCCAGAGCCGTGCTGGAGTCAGAGTACAATAGGCGTAAAAGCCTAGGATTGAATTGTGGCGGGTGCATCCACAGATAGTCCCATATGAATCGTCAGTGTGTCAGTATATCAGACATGTGAAAACTGGTCGGCCAATCCTTGACTTTTAGTCTTGGTGCGGTGGTCCAGTGGAAAGATGCCTGGTTGCTGATGCTATGCGGAGTTGCAGAATGGCGGTTCGATCCTCCGACCGGGAGATGGTGATCAACAAATTAAACTAATGGGTGCATCACTGTCGGCTAAGTTAGCACATGGAAATTGAAGCCGCACGTTGCCAGTGCGTCAATAAAATAAAAATACATATACTGCCAGAGCCGTGCTGGAGTCAGAGTACAATAGGCGTAAACGCCAAGGATTGAATTGTGGCGGGTGCATCCACAGATAGTCCCATATGAATCGTCAGTGTGTCAGTATATCAGACATGTGAAAACTGGTCGGCCAATCCTTGACTTTTAGTCTTGGTGCGGTGGTCCAGTGGAAAGATGCCTGGTTGCTGATGCTATGCGGAGTTGCAGAATGGCGGTTCGATCCCCCGACCGGGAGATGGTGATCAACAAATTAAACTAATGGGTGCATCACTGTCGGCTAAGTTAGCGCATGGAAATTGAAGCCGCACGTTGCCAGTGCGTCAATAAAATAAAAATACATACATACATATATATATATATATATATATATATATATATATATATATATATATATATATATATATTAAAGCATAAACGTATTTAGAGGAAGGATGCTATTTATACAAAATAGTTGCTTTTAGATATGTAACTGCTTATTAAAGAATATCTCATTTAATCCCTCATACAAACCTAATTTATGCAGGTAAATAATGTAAAATCGAGTTGCCGAATTACTTCCCTAGAGAAGCGAATATTTATTTTAAAATGAACTTAGATTTGCCACCTAATTATAATATAGATTGGCTTACTGATGTCAGGCAAACGGTAGCAAATGCATTGCCCCGACCCATATATGTAACGTTTATAATATACATTGGCTATAAGTAATGGGGCCAGTGTTGGCTCAAACACTGTTATCAATATAATCTTTAAACTGTTATGCCAACGTTAGCCCAGCGTATGTTTATAACATTTATAATATACAATTGCTATAAGCCAATATCTGTAATCCAACTGCAATTATTCAACTGTTAGTCGAACGTTGGCCCTACCCTTCATAGCCAACGGTAACAGTGCCAAGCAATTGCCAACGTTGGCCCAATGCCCAGTAGCCAACGGTAATGTTAAAATAGATAATTTATTCATAATAAGCCTTAGGCCTTTGAGTGTACATTATACAACATACATGCTTAGCGGATACCTTAGATTAACTTAAATTAAATTAAATAATTGTTAAAATTATGTAAGTACAAGTAGAAAATTTCTCCTAACAGAATCAGTAATGTTATCTGTGTCGCTTACAATTTAGCTTCAATGGACGCCGATAGTGGTGTTAGAATTATCTACCCCTAGCGAAGTGTTATGTTTGTAATCGCCGGAGACGGTCTATCAGACAGGCGGATATTGCCTATCAACTGGATAGCCGTGATCAATTATTGGCTGTTTGAAACACTCACGCATTCGCGCGCGCTCGCTCGCTCACGCACGCACGCACGCACGCACGCACGCACGCACGCACGCATATATATATATATATATATATATATATATTTGAAAGAGAGAGAGAGAGAGAGAGAGAGAGAGAGAGAGAGAGAGGTTTATATGACGCTATTTCTAATATTTAAACCAGAAAATTATACTCAGACTCCATAGCTAGATGTAAGCATAAGCGTTAAATTCGTGATATAACATTCCAATTCTCTCATCATAGAAGATGTCAATTTGCAGACCAAGATAAGCTAGATTTTGTCACTGGAGTGCCTATCTTGGTTCTCAAGCTAGTCGTTCCAGTGATAAATTTCCAAAAGTAGTCTTCTCTCGGTCAGCAAATGAAAATTTTTCAAGACCATTGAATAGGCTGGCTTGCACAAGCGTAGGCACCAAAGGGGTAATGACGTTACAACGGACCTGCCCAGAGTAATGACGTCATATGACGTCATATGACGTCATAATCAGCTAAGCGACGTGTAGGATGACATCATAATCATTACGCCATAAATGATTCTATACGGACCGTATTTAACTCTTAAAAGTCCGATACGTTGTAAGAATTATATGTCTCTACTATTTAATAAACATGCTTAAGCTGTATATTTTTCTGGAAATTGATGGTCAGGGAGTTCAGAGATAGATCGATCCTAACACGATCGAGGTGTGGACGGAGCTTAGCTAGAGAAGGGCGGGGCATAGCTAAAAATAGAAAGTTCCATTGAAACTGTTAAAAACTGATAGAAAACGAATCCCATTCCGAGATCGCTGGCATCACGTTTTCTCCACCCGATTTCTTATGGCCTCATATCTCCTACACCAATAATTCTGCTTTTGAAATCCTGTATTATTTCATGCCCATGTTTAGGCCTACAGTTCAGTGAGAACTGAAAACTGAAACTGATTATTGTGATGTAGATATCTTTAATAGCACATCGGCAAAGAAAGCTAGGATTTTAAATAAGATAAATGACAAATTGTTTTGGCTACTCGCTTTTTCTGGCAAAATTTGCTTCCAAAATGTAAGCCTGTCTTTCCTCTTCCTCTCAACGAGCGATGTAACATCAATGCAATACGGTTAAAGAAGTCATGGGGACTTGCAAATCATGTCATTGTTGATGCAGATAACAGATGCAGATAGCAAATCTTTCAGTCAAAATGTTTTCGAAATAGTTGCTGATTCCCATGGTCACAAGATAATACTGGCTGGATACTGTGAAATCATTCGACGAAACGTAGTTTCTGCCACTGCTAACGACGATTGAAATAGTTTTCAGTGACAGTAACAGCTGCATTTTCATCTATTGAGTCGGGAACGATAGACCTTTCCACTTTATCCATTCGTCATATGACGTCATAATTCACTACGTGTTGTGTAGAATGACATCATAATCAATGGCGTCATGAATGACGTAGATAAGTACGTCACGAACGCATAATTGAAGACAGACTATGCGTGGATGTACGAATTGAATGTCTTTTCTTTTTAATAAATATTCTGTTGAATATTTTGAAACTAATTTGATAGGCTGCAACATCACCCAGTCAAATTAGTTTCAAAATATTTAACATCCTATCTCTATAATCTTCTGGAAATTTATAGTCAGTGAGTTCATGGATCGATCGGTCCCAACACGAGCGAGGTGTGGGTGGAGCTTAGCTAGAGGTGGACTAGAGCTAACAAAAACTTTAAAGGTCCATTAACAAATCCGTGTCAAAAATTGATACAATCAACTATAATACTAAAATTTTACATATAATAAATTTGGATTAGTACTCTTAATCTACTTACCACTGGAATGACTGGCACGGTTATAGAGCCAGTTATTCTACTGGTTAATTAAAAAAAATTACGATTCTCTTGGCCTACAAATCGACATTTCTCAAAGCCGTTTTGGCCGGTTCCGCCTAGGCTTGCGCGATTATTTGATTAAATCGAAAATCGCGATTATTTTTTAAATCGTGAATTTATATGATCAAACATTAAATAATCGAATAATCGTAAATAATTCTGCAGCATAAAATATTTCAAAACCTACCTTTTAATTATTCTTTATTGCGATCGGCCACGGAAATTTACATTTTGCTCAGCGAATGCATGTCCATTTGCAGGCCAAGAGAAGACTATTTTTGAAACTGTATCACTGGAATGACTGGCTCGAGAATCGAGCCAGGCATTCCAGTGACACATTAAAAAAAATAGTGTTCTCTTGGTCTGCAAATCGACCTTTCTCAACATCATTGCAGCTTTCGTCATTGATATGCTTTTTTGCTGTTATAACTGGGTAATTGGTACTCAAGCTGATTAATCGAGTAATCGCGATTATTATTATCATTAAATAATCGATCGTGATTACTGAAAGCAATAATCGCGCAAGCCTAGTTCCGCCATGAAACGGTTAATCCAAAAGAAATGCGAGAACAATCGCAGGTCTATATAGTCCATAATATATTAATGTTCTTAAAGATTACATATGTCGTTTTTCTTTCTAGGGAAAGGGCATGCTGGACACGTTCTTCTTGATGAGCAAAACCGGATTTGAAGATGTTCTAAGCTGTATGCCAGGTTGTAAATACTTTTGCTCAGACGATGGTGAATTTGATATTGTACACAGTGAATCATCTGCTGGGGACGACTTACTGGGCGGGTCAATCTCTCCCACATTATCCCCCATTTCAATGGCCAGACATTCAGTCTCCGAAAGCGCCGCACTGACGCTCGATGATTAACAATCTAAAACATACGTACCAGAAACGCAATGTCTTTTTATGAGGATGTAAGGAATTTTCTTTTGAATATTTTGAAACTAATTCACCTGGCAGCACCTGTTGTTGCCTATAGCGACATATCCGAGTCGAATCAATTTCAAAATAATCAGCATAGTTATCTTGGGAATTGAGACACTGGCTGCTCAAGAGTTAAAGGCTTAAGTTATATCGGACAGAGGCAAGTTAGATTTATAACTTTGTTTAAGAGAGAGATTATTTGCTAAAATGAAAATATTGATAGATTCAAATATATTTGGTCATAGATTTTTTAGTTCATTAAAATATTACGAGGGCGCTATGCCTTTCTCTTTACGGAAAGCGATTACTGAATGTCAACTAGATGACAGTGATGATTCGCTTAATTGTGGAATCCAGTATTAGCTATGCCCCGCCCATATTTATCTAAGCTCCACCCACACTTTGCCAGTGTTGGGATCGATCGATCCTTGAAATCTATGACGATCAAACTATTCGGCATGTAAGCTGTTGAATATTTTGAAACTAATTTGATTGGGCTCTGTTGCTGCAGCCTATGACTGCAACAAGGCCCAGTGTAATTAGTTTCAAAATATTCCACATGTTTATTAAATAGTAAAGACATACAATTCGAACAACCTGACGGATTACTAAATAGGTAAGACGGACTAAATCGAGCCTATCATGACGTAATTGATTTTGACGTCATCCTATACGTCACGCAGTTAATTATGACGTCATATGATTGACTGATAGGTTAATATATTCAGCTATGTCAGTCTTTTTGTCTGCACAGAGATCTATCTCAAAACGACTTATCCTGCAAGAGGATTTCTAAACTGGCCGTGATATGCATAACATTATCTGGATCCGGATCTGATCAATAGCTGGATCTATGGATATCTCGGAAATACATGTCGGATTTGGCTTAACACGAGAAAGGCTGACACTCCTTGTTCCCATAAAAACTGTAACCAGCCGTTAGCAATCTGTGGTTGTCGCAGATTGTTGCACATTATATGCAACAGGTAGCCGATTTTATGTTCTGGACAGTCGTCGCTGACGGTGATCTTGAAATTTATAGGCATTTTATGAAAACAAATATGTTTATAAAAAGTTAAAAATGTTCACGAGAATTAAATCGAGTACCTTTATGCACTAAAAAGAAATATATTCAGATTTAATGATTTCCTTTCGTATAAATTAAAACAATCTTTTTAGTTTTGAAGTTGAGTTTTTAAAGGCTAAAATTCAATTGTAAAAAATAATATCAATAAATTTGTTATAAAATCAATAGATGTTAAAACACATTACTCATTTTCACAATTAATACAAATTTCTCATCAATGCTCATATCCGAATCCGTATCAGAATTGGCATGTTCGTCACATTTGTTACCGGACGCCATTTTCTAATATGTGTATTGCATTCTGGGATAGCATTTCATTACAGACAATCGCAGACAATCGGCGACAGTGTTCTCATTGGGAGAAAACACTGCAGATTGTCGCAAATAATCGCCGACAAATCTGGAAAGTTGAATCATGTTCAACTTTCCAGATTTCTCCCCTGATCAGTCACAGATTATCTACGACAATCTGCGACAATCTGCGACAATCTGCGACTATCCGAAAATTGTGTTCCCATAAAATCTGTACCTGGTGTAAGCGATCTGCGGCAATTGCAGATCGTTAACGGCTGGTTACAGATTTTATAGGAACCAGTCTTAACTGTCTACTAGGAGCCACGTGTTTGCGTGTGTTCCGAAAAAATAACGATACTCCGAAAAAAACCAACAACTAAAAATCCGAAATATTTTTACAATGTGACAAAAACGGCAGGGCGAGGTTTTCAATCTCTGATTGCTCTTGTTTTGCCTTTTAATTTGTTAGAACCGTATTTAAAATCCCTGATAATTTCAATATTCTGCACGTATAAGCGATGATAAACCGAATTACTTCACGGTGACCAATCAAGGAGACTTGGACCAACATGTATGCCTATGGCCCTTGACCATTTTGTATTTAATCAAATATAGCCCTCCTAGTTTCCTTTGTTTAGCAGTTCCAATTGTAATTTAAATTAGACTGAATTCGATATTTATTTTTTATTATGCGACATTACTATATCTGGTCTTGGAAAAACTTAGTCTAATTTGTCATTTCACATTTATTATTATGAGAATCAGCTCTGCCTCTAGCGGAAGAATCAGATCTGTCCCCAAGAATCTGACAACAGAATCAACTTCGTCACATGTTAGCTGAATTCACAATCAAAATGACGTATAGTTCCATCACGAAACTCGAAAAGTCCGTCACGAGGTGTACGAATTGTACTTGTCCTTGAGCAATTTGCAGTTTAATAAACATTCAGTTGAATATGTCTAAACTAATTTCACTAGGAGCTGTTGCTTCCTATGGCAGCAACAGCTCGTAGCCAAATTGGTTTCATCGTAGGCCTACATATATACATACCTTGAAATTTAGATACTTGAAATTCAGGTTTCAAAAGGTCAAATCGATACCACCATGCGTAGCAAAGTGGGCAGAGGTTAGCGAGAGATAGGCTGTTCATGGCTAGACATTGATATATCTATTGACATTTGTTGACGTCTAAGCTCTAGTCTGATTATTTGTGACTATATTTTATGATATCTGTGAGTCGTGGCCGAATTATTTCCTATGCAAAGTGTGATGCGAATCGTAAAGTTTGAAGCAAATTTTCATAACTTTATATTCTATGTAGTCTACCCAGGTGGTTTCTAGTTCGTATCCTTATAGATAGGTACACCGAGAAAATCTACAGATCCGTCATCAATGTTTGCTTTTAGATTAATGTTTATGCCATGGCCAATTTTCGATATTTAGAAAGTCATCAATTCCCGTTTTGTACTGTGCCATATCATATGGATGGCATCTGGATACGCAGAGCATTTTAAAAATGTTCTTAATGCAGCCTCCTCCCATTCATCAATATGCGCGTTCGAAATTATTGGTAACATGGCATACTGCCAGATTTGTTGGTATACGTTTCAAGCGAATCAAATGTTAGTGTCCGTTGGCCTTAGTAGTAGTAGTAGTAGTAGTAGTAGTAGTAGTAGTAGTAGTAGTAGTAGTAGTAGTGGTAGTCGCCGTAGTAGTAGTAGTATTAGTAGTAGTAGTAGTAGTAGTAGTAGTAGTAGTAGTAGTAGTAGTAGTTGTAGTAGTAGTAGTAGTAGTTGTAGTAGTATTGGTAGTAGTAGTAGTAGTAGTAGTAGTAGTAGTAGTAGTAGTAGTAGAAGTAGTAGTAGTAGTAGTAGTAGTAGTAGTAGTAGTTGTAGTAGTAGTAGTAGTAGTAGTAGTAGTAGTAGTAGTAGTAGTAGTAGTAGTAGTAGTAGTAGTAGTAGAAGTAGTAGTAGTAGTAGTAGTAGTAGTAGTAGTAGTAGTAGTAGTAGTAGTAGTAGTGGTTGTAGCAGCAGTAGTAGTAGTAGTAGTAGCAGCAGAAGCAACAGGAGCAGCAGCAGCAACAACAACAGCAACAACAATAGCAACAACAACAGCGACCACAGCAGCAGCAACAAAAACATGTGAAATAATTCGTTGACATTTACTTGTTGCGATGTCAATTTATTTTCCAAGTCAAGCCAGATGCGAACGGATCATGGTAGTAGTACTAGTAGTAGTAGTAGTAGTAGTGGTAGTAGTAGTAGTAGTAGTAGTAGTAGTAGTAGTAGTAGTAGTAGTTGTAGTAGCAGTAGTAGTTGTAGGAGGAGGAGGAGGAGGAGGAGGAGGAGGAGGAGGTGTCGCGTCTTATTAATATATAATTAGAATATGAGTCGAATATTCCTCTAAAGCACATGATTTCTGACATTATACTACCGTATCATATGTTGTATCATTCAGCTCTACAACAGGCAGCATTGTAATCTATGTATATCCATTCAAACAGCTATCTGCAAATATGAGTGACTTGTTTGAACTGTCACTTTCTCCCACAAGAGATTTGATTTTTTTCAATGATCATAGTTTCTCGTAATTCACTAACAATTATTTGTACATTTGGGTTATATGCTATATGTCCCCTTAACCTTTAGTTATTTAATTCAGATCTGACGCCATAGTTGCATAGCCTGAGCATTGCAATGGAGGTGTTTGATGCAGCGGGTCCGGGATGGCCATCCTGGCTGTTGGGGGTGATTCGTGCTATTTGTCATTCTGTCTGTATCCCTGTCTGCCTGCCTGCATGTTCCATGTCTATCCGCTGCCGTTCCGTATTAAATTTATCAAACTCTTTCCCCTGGATATTATTTCAAGGTCGCTAAGGCGCGTTTTAACTCGGGTCTTATTAAACTCGGGTGATAAAATGAACTTGATGATAGAAAATGTCAACTTGTTTAAGAACCTCTATTGGCACACGCCACATTATAGATTGTGTTTGTTTCATTCCTTGATTTTGTTATGGTATATTGAATGCGATACTTGTGCGTACAAAATACATATTATATTGAACATAGACAAAATATGAAGAAGTGCAATATTGTTAATATTTTAATTGTTGCAAAAATTTGAAAGTACAGGCTAAGCGGTAAATCTTTTGTATTTTATTTAATTTAGTTGTTCTCAGTACCATGTGCGCAACCTGCCCTATGATATCCTCTGGATTTTCAGCTTTCGTTCCCACAGACAGTCGTACAGACGTACAGACAGGCAGGCAGCCAGTAATGCATGCTAGCGGACAGGCAGCGCTCGCCGTAATACTCGGCCAGTCCAGATGGATTAAAGAACGTATGTACGCACATATGTACGTGCGGACAAATGTACTGACGGACTGACATAGTTCAAATAAACTATTTTCCCAACAGGATAAGATTAGGAAAGAAATGACAATGGAAATATGAACCGCATATATCCGTACTTCTGTCTGTCAATTAATTAGTCAATGTGTCCATAGTATACTATGAATCGGACATTGTTCTGGGTTCAGATTTCCAAATTGACAAGTCTTAGCAAAATCTTAATGTACACAAATCTAACTCAAAGTTGTCCAGTTTCTGATTATAAATAGATAGTTCGATGTTCACTTATTCGGATATTATAGTATGGCCTTATGATTTAGCACGTAACTGGAGGTGATCATATTGATTGACCGTATGTTTGTCTTTATTCATATCAATGCAACTCCTTGTACATAATATGTTTTATTGAACAATTTATACAGACTATCCAAGTTGTATACTTGGTTGTGTTTTGATATAATCCAATATTATTATAAGGATCATGTCCGAAAAGTATGAAAAGGAGTACCGCATCTGCGCTAGGACTTCCAAAATTGTTTAATCACAACATGAACATGTATATACGCATAAAAATATATTACATGGATATCATTGACACATTGACGTTTGAAAGCCCCGTGTCTCAATGTAAAGACGGATATACTGGAATGCAACGGGAGCAACGGCACCTAGTAAAATGGAGGAATCCAGTTTTATCTATGCCCTAGTTAAGCGCCACCCACGCTCCGCCGTGTCGGGGTCTCTCGATCCCTGCACTCCGGGAATCTCAATTTCCAGAAATCTATACAGGTAAGCTGTTGAATATTTTTGAATTAATTTGACTATGCGTTATTGCTGCCTATGGCATCAACAACACCCAGTTAGATTAGTTTCAAATTATTCAACAACATGTTTATTAAATAGTAAAAAACATACCAGTCGTACACTAATGCATAGGCCATCATCAATTATGCGTTCGTGACGAAGTTAGTCACGTCATTCATGACATAATTGATTATGACGTCATCCTACAGGTCACATTGTTGATTATGACGTCGTATGATTGATGGATAAAAACTGGAATCTTTCATTAGTTTCAAGGTATTCACCGGATATTCCATACACCATAAAGGATGTCTAGTCTGTGAGCATAAATTCGTTAAACAAAATCTGGATATTTTATTGGAAATGTTTACTATTTCACCTTTCCAGAGTATCCATCCATCATCTGACCTCGTATGACGTCATAATCAGCTCATCGTGTATGATGACGTTACAATGATTACGTCACAAGAGGTTCCATACAGACGTCGTCAAATCTCAAATAGTCCGACACGTTGTATGATTTGTATGTCTTTGTAATTCTGATATTTAATAAACATGCTGTTGAATATTTTGAAACTAATTTGACTGGACGCTGTTGCTGCCTTAGGCAGCAACAGCGCCCAGTCAAATTAGTTTCAAAATATTCAACACCTTGCCTGTGTAGTTTTTTTGGAAGTTGATAGTCAGGGTGTACAGAAATCGATCGATCCCAACACGAGCGAGGTGTGGGTGAAGCTTAGTTAGAGATGGACGGGGCATAGCTAAAACCGGATAGGTCCATTCAAGTGTATGTATCAAAGTACCTAATGTCAGAAGTCCATGATACTAAAAGCCGGCCAGGCTCCATTAAATGCGCATATGCACGGTAGAGCGCTTGAAAATACAATTATTAAAATAGTATACATTTAGAGGGTTAAATTATGTACCTGGGCGTAGTGAAACGAAACACATCTTAACATATGACGATTTAATTAGGCCTACGTATGAATTAATATAATGATTTGAGTTGTGAAAGTGAATTGGAGTCGCTAAATAAAATTGAAAACTATAAAGTTATTTTAATTTATATTGTAGATTTATTTCGTTCCATTAAATTTAGCCACAGATAAATATACAATTTCAATACATTTTTTTGGAATCATTTTGGTGTGAATATGAAGATTAAATGTATTTATTTGAGAGAAGGTTTCAGATTAAAAGCGGCATACGGATGGATAATAATTATCAAAGTTAACTCAAAGGGCGTAACACAATTGAAGTTAGCAATGCTTCTTTTAAATCATTTTATAATGCAAACAAAACCGAATGACATATGTGAGGAGTAGAGCATTATGCATTATCGAGCATATATGACTGTCTTTCCTACACGATTCATCATTAAATCTTTGTTCTCAAATTGGCGATCTACATCACTTCCAATTTGAATTACCTACTGGACCTTTCTAGTTTTAGCTATGCCCCGCCCATCTCTAGCTAAGATCCACCCACACCTTGCTCGTGTTTGGAGTCCATCAATCCCTGATCTCACTGACTATCAATTTCCAGAAAACTATACAGTTAAGCCATTGCATATTTTGAAACTAATTTGACTATAATCAATCACAATCAAATTAGTTTCAAAATATTCAACATAATGTTTATTAAATAGTAAAGACATACAATCCGTAGAAAGTATTGGACTATTAATCGTTTTAAGACGAACTAAACCGAGTCATTCATGCGGTAATTGATAATGACGCCTTCTTACAGATTACGTAGTAGATTATGACGTCATATGACGTCATATGATGCATAGATAAACTGGAAGGGTCCATTGGGCTTTGTGTAGACTTCTAATATTCTGAATGTCTGCTACTAATTTCCTATATATTTTGTGATTGTTAAAGGATATATTTATAGCTTACTTCGTTGTTCCAAATACTAATGTAAACACTTCGTTTCCGCATTTCACTGGTATATCTCATATACGAAAACAATTATGTGATTGATTTGTAACTGATGATGAAACATATGGTATTTGTAATTACGTGTATCTCATTACGGCTGTACGTATGTAAGACTTCATTGATTGTATTTGAAAGACATGTTGTCAAATTAACTAGAAATAAATGTTGTGCTAAAATTAAGACTGCAGCTTTTGTACTAATATATACCTATATAGTAGTCCAGTGGATACACGTCATTTGAACATTGGGATTTTGATGTGCCAAACGTGTTTTGCTTTTTTCTAGACCCGTATGTCCTGCTGATTTCAGAGCTGCATGATACCACTTTTGTCTCTTTTGGGAAAATCGAGATATTTGTCTCTCTTCTTACGCTTGCTTCTCCACTTCTATTTTTTTCTAATTTTCAAACAGCTGCACTTGAAACAACGAACGTTTGTTGGATTCCAGCTTTGTCAGGTAAGCACTAATGCTGATTGCGAATCTGCATAATCACACGTCGTATCTCTTGGCCAAGTCCAGATATGTGGCTTTTCCCATGCACATGTCCATCCGCTTTTAGTTATCCTGATTTCGAGGTATTATTTATACAATTCAGTTAAAACCAGTCACAAACGTGTTAAATGTTCTTAAAATGAGCTACACGTTGTTCAAACTCTGGACTGCCTGAGTAACACGCCTGAATGCAATAGCTTCAACACGGGCAAGTTCAGGAGTCAGGATGGAAGGACCTTTCCAGCTTTAGCTTTGCGCCGCCCGCCTCTAGCTAAGGTCCAACCACGCTTCTCCCGTGTTGGGATCGATCGATCCCCGAACCTCCTGACTATCAATTCCAAGAAAACTATATATATATATATATATATATATATATATATATATATATATATATATATATATATATATATATATATGGGAATGTCCATTTGCAGACCAAGAGAAGACTCTTTTTGAAAATTCACCACTGGAATGACTGGCTCAATAACCGAGCCAGTCATTCCAGTGGTAAATTTTCAAAAATTGTTTTCTCTTGGCCTGCAAATAGATATTCAATAAGTAAATATTTTAATTTTTTCAGCAAATTTGGTCATTAAAGGGTTAAATAGTAAATTCGTACAAATTTAGTCCTTCGTGTTGTAATTGATACTGACGTCATCCTACACGCCACGTAATTGATGATGACGCCATATGCTGGATGGATAAATAGAAAGATCCAATTACAGCCGCAAACCAAGATGGCCTTCTTGGCCCCAATAGACAGCAGACAGAGGCTCCGGATACCGTCCTAGCCTGGATGCATACAATGAAACATATCACAGACGAATCAGTCTAAGATTTAAGTAATGTAGTCCCAAATCATCAACAGTTGTATACGATTACTGTACAAATGATGTGGAAACACGCACGTGAATGGGGTTGGAGTTTGTGTCAATGTCTGTGTGTGTGCCAAAACCATCCGATCGTCCACACAACTATCTGACGTCATAATCAATTACGCCACTGGTTAACCGACTTCACAATCATAATGACGTATCATAAATCCGTCATGAAATTCGAAGCGTCTGTTAAGTGTATGGATTGTATGTTTTTTGATGGATTTATAATTTAATAAAACATTCGAGGGAATAATTTGAAACTAATTTGACTGGTATCTGTTGCAATCATAGCTAGTAGCAACCAGCCTTCCAATACAAAACGTACTACATAATATGAGTTAGTAAGTTGAAAAACAGATTTGAAATTATCATTCGTGTAGTAATAAAGAGAAATGTGAAAAGCTAAAATCATGCAAATTTTAATTTTCCCATGTAAATATTATGATGCAAAATCGTAAAAATAAAGTCGTACGTACGTACACACGGATGGAAAAGCCAAATATCTATATTGGCCCAAGAGATACAAATTTGCACCAGGCAGGTTTGAAATCAACACTTAACACACCATAATTCCAGGTTCTTCAACAGCCACCTCACCCGTCCAGACTATAGGGCGAACACTGAATTTACCACAGATAGCGTTCTCCAAAGGAGTGATGTAATTTGTCGCTCATTGATCTGACCTCACATTGACAATATGCCACGTGTTTGCTGAAGTCAGAATCAATGACCTAGGGACAAACGTCATACGGTATGCATCTGAATATAATATATTTCTAGCTATGCCACGCCCATTTCTAACTATGCCGTGCCCATTTCTAGCTATGCCGCGCCCATTTCTAACTATGCCGATCCCATTTCTAGATAAGCTCAACATAAGTTTTGTCCGTGTTGGGATCGATCCACTCCTGAATTCCCGGAATCCCAATATCGAGTTAATATGCGGGTAAGCTCCCTATGGCAGCAACAGCGCCAAGTCAAATTCGTTTTTCAAAATATTCAACAGACAGTTTATTTATTGCTAAAGACTTACGATTCGTATAGTTATCTGACTTTCAAATGTTCACGACGGAGCTAGATACCTTATTCATTGCGCAATCGTAAGTGATTATGACGTCATACACTTGAGGGACAGATCGGATCTGTCCAGTGTATATCGTTCCTCATATTACGACATTGACAAACAGTGTAATATTTAGGCTTTTGAAAGGAAAATGAATCTCAATTATAATAGATCCTGCATGGATCCATTTCTAACTATGTCACGCCCATTTCTAGCTATGCCACGCCCATTTTTTGCTATGCCACACACATTTCTAGCTTATGCTCCCAGTCAAATTAGTTTTAAAATATTCAACCTAATTATTAAGAAATTATAAATTCACCAAAAACCAACAATTCGTACACAGCTTTGTGCCAGAAATTTCGAGTTTCGTAATAGAGCTATGTCGTTTTGATTGTGACGTCAACTAACACGTGTCGTATTTAATTATTACGTCAGATGCCTGAGTGACAGATTGGATCCATCCATTACCACGTAAGTAAACTAATGAAACTATATTCATTAGACATTCATTTATATGTATTAGGCATTCATTTATATTTAGTACACATTCATTTATATTTTATAGCCATTTCGTTGGATATATTGAGACTATTTTGACCGGGATGCGTTAATATCATAGGGAGCAACAGCTCCCAGTCAGTCAAATCAGTCACCAATATTGATTGTAATGAAATGGTATCCTGTGACCTCCACGTTTGGCCATAGGAAAGTTTCACCTTATGCCCTAAGGGGCCTTTTTGATTTTACGAGGTTGGTGGTGATAGGCGCCTCCATGATGATGGCAATGGTGACGAGATTGGCGACTATCAGCGCAACAATTATCTAGGCGAAGGCGATGGCTGTTATATAACAGCGCTAAGCCACCAAGTATATGTAATTACATTCTTATTTTGTCGATGTAGTCATCATTGTCACCGACGCCGTCATAGTCAATGCAGTATTTGTCGCTGCTATTATAGTCAAAGTCGTTGTCGTCGTTCGAGTTGCTCGTGGTGGTCTTTTACTGTTTTGCAGTTGTGTATGTATACGGAGGCTTACGGAGGATCTACAACAGTAATAATGTTAAAAAAAATTATGAAAAAGAAGTACGGAGACAGCTAAACATTCCGAAATATTACAAGAAACTAGATGAACTACTTTTGGCAAAAGACTGCCCGAAGTTTAATGAAATTCTGGAAACATGGAAGAATGCGAATATTAATAAAAAAAACCAGTTTGATAATTTTTACGCAAAAGACAGTTCTAAGCCATGTACTTTCTACTTATTACCAAAAAATACATATTCTTGGCAGGACCTGTTAATTCCACCGGGCAGACCTATTATCTCGGATTGCGGCTCCGAATAATACAGAATAAGTGAATTCATTAATCATTATCTACAAACAATCGCTAATAGGCATCCAAACTTTCTTAAAAATACTGAAGACGTTCTTTGGAAACTAGCACAGATCAAAGTGCCCCAAATTAATTTCTAGTAACCCTAAATGATGACTCGATGTATACAAATATTAATATAGAAAAGGGTATAAATTCGATCCGCAGGGCCTTAAAGAAATATCCTGTTGCCCGGACAGGGAAATAATAGAACTGCTCAAAATTAGTTTGCAGAGTAACGATTTTGAATTTAATGGCGAGGTTTATCAACAGATTAGTGTTTGCGCTATGGGTAAACATTTAAGTCCGAGCTTTAGCAACATTTACATGGCTGAGTGTGAAGAAGCTGCCCTACAAAAGTGCAGCAAAAGTCCTTTCAATTTCAGTGGATACCTTGATGATATCTTTTTGATCTGACCACATACAAGAGATGAATTTACTAAATTCTTGCAAAGTCTAACAACCATGGTCCTTACATTAAATTGAAAGCAACCATAAGTGATAGTGCTTCACAAAAAGTGGTTTCATCCACCTCACACTTTTTATGGGTTGATAAAATCGCAAATTATCAGTTTTCCTAGAAACTGTACTGGCAAGAAAGCAGTGGATTCGGCCTGTTCGATACTGTTTCAAGCTCTGAAGCTTAGAGGCTACAGCGCTGGCTACCTACGCAAGATTAAGTCTGATACATTACGTAAGATAAACCTAGAACAATATAATAAAGTAGATAAAGCCAACATAAAAATAGATATAATCGACAGACACCTGGAAATGGTGAATCTACCAAATGCGGAAAACAAACATGTAAGTTAGAAAAATTTATTCCGAATCAAGACAAATTCACTAGCTACCAAAGACAAGTTTCGATTTCAGTCGAGCCTTCCTTCTGATTCTGAAAACGTCATCTACCTATTAGGATGCAAACTATGTAAAAACACAATAAGTAGGCCAAACAAAGGGCCGTTTCTGCACGCGTGCAACCAGACACATTTCGGACATGAGATTAAACCAAGATACCGGTGTAGCTGTCCACTTTAATCTTCTGGGTCATATAACTAATCTGGACTTGGAAATCTTTCCCATCGAACAAACACCTCTACAAGACATTGAGGAAGAAACAGAAAATCACCGACTGTTTCGAGAAGCTTTTTGGATTAAATGCTTAAAAACTAAATGGCCTTCTGGATTGAATATGGATCCAGGGCTACCGGATAAGAGTAATGCCTTTTGCCTTCACATACTATAGAAGAAATGTAGAACTTGCTAAAATTCTCAAAGACGAGTATGCTAACTTACAAACCAAATTACAAAAACCTTTTGGTTCACGAGCAGTTATTGCTTATAAGAAAAATCCTAGTCTCCGTAATCTTTTAGTAAGAGTAAAACTTACATGAGAAAGAAACTTATAAAACGTAAGATTCCAATAAACAACGAAGCCAACCGGCAACTATCCAAACGAAACAACAACTGTTAGGAAATAAAATAAACAAGCAATCTCCTGTTTTAAGGAAGCTGAGCCAGTGCGTTTGACAATACTATAAAACTAGTACTACTTCTACTACTACTACTACTACTACTACTACTACTACTACTACTACTACTACTACTACTACTACTACTACTACTACTACTACTACTACTACTACCGCTACCGCTACAGCTACCGCTAACGTTACCGCTGCTGCTGGGGCTGGTACTACTGCTATGGTTACTACTACTGCAGACACCACAGGAAGTACGATCCCCACTACTACTCTACTACTACTACTACTACTACTACTACTACTACTACTACTACTACTACTACTACTACTACTACTACTACTACTACTACTACCGCTACCGCTACAGCTACCGCTAACGTTACCGCTGCTGCTGGGGCTGGTACTACTGCTATGGTTACTACTACTGCAGACACCACAGGAAGTACGATCCCCAATACTACTCTACTACTACTACTACTACTACTACTACTACTACTACTACTACTACTACTACTACTACTACTACTACTACTACTACTACTACTACTACTACTACCACTACTACTACTACTACTACTACTACTACTACTACTACTACTACTACTACTACTACCGCTACCGCTACAGCTACCGCTAACGTTACCGCTGCTGCTGGGGCTGGTACTACTGCTATGGTTACTACTACTGCAGACACCACAGGAAGTACGATCCCCACTACTACTCTACTACTACTACTACTACTACTACTACTACTACTACTACTACTACTACTACTACTACTACTACTACTACTACTACGACTACTACTACTACTACTACTACTACTACTACTACTACTACTACTACTACTACTACTACTACTACTACTACTACTAATAATAATATTCTTTATTTTGCGAGGGTAAATTGTCAGTTGCCTGATGTTAACGAGGCCCTCAAACATGTATAGCTAACATATATAACTACTGCTCCCGCTGCGCCCCCCCCCCCCCCGCTGTTGCTGTTGCTAACACTGACACCAATACTCCAATTGCTGCCGCATTATCTACAGCAAACACTCATACCGCCATCAAGAACAACAACAACGACAAGGACGACGACGGCAATGACAGCGAAAACGACAAGAGCAATGCCATTTTGGAAATAAGTATTGGATATCTCAACGTAGGTGGGTTGCTAAAAAAACTAAAATACCCAGAAATGGATGGATTTATACATTGTGTTGACTTGCTGGGAATAGCAGAAACTAATTCGGATGAACTTCATACAGTGACAGTAGCTAACTATAAAGTTATTCAAAACAACCGAACTGGAGCACGGCGTAAATCTGGAGGTATTGCTCTGCTACTTGAGAATGCGATAGCCAAGTTCACCCAATAACTACACACGGATAGCAAGTTTGCCCTATGGGCATCTGTATCTAAAACATAAAATTAGATAATGATATCATAATTGGCGCCATCTATATTCCCCCAGAAAACTCATTGTATTCCTCACTAGAAGCCTTCGATGACCTGGAACGGGATATCATTAACTTTGCATCGAGATCTAAACTTTTATTACTATTGGGAGACCTAAGCGGAAAAACTGGACACCTAGACGATTGTATTAAAACTGAGGAAACATTGTTAAAATTCGCAGAAATCGACCCTCATGACATAGTTACTACCCCACAACAAAAGGTTCAAAACCGCGTAACACAGGACAAAAATCACCCTAATAACTACGGATACAGACTGATTGATTTATGCAAACATAATAACTTGTATATACTAAGCGGTAGAATAGGTTCTGACTTTCATATCGGCAAATTAACAAGTCCTAACAGTAGCGTGATTGACTATGGGCTATCTAGATACCATCTTTACAAAATCATATCTGAATTCGAAGTCCTCGATTACTGCGCTATTCTCTCTGATAGACACTGTGTACTACAACTATCGCTGTCGTTTACAATCAATCAAATAATAATAATAATAATAATAATAATAATAATAATAATAATAATAATAATAATAATAACAATGCCCCTACCCTAAATAATGACACTTTAACAAATCAATAAAATGGAAATCAGATATGCAAGATGCATTTATCGAGAAAATAGCCAACCATCAAACCCTGCCTACTATAGGCATACAGTTAACAAACGGTACACTGAATATGCAAAACATTAACGAAATAAACCTAGCTGTCTCAGATATGTTTGGGCAAACTGCTTTAGATCCATTACGCAAAAGAAGAGCTGGTGGCCTGCTCCATAAACACGTAACGCACCGACCCCGGTATAACGATGATTGTAAGAAAGCCCGTAAACATTATCACAATTCGAGACAATTATATAGACAGAGAAAAACGGAAGCAAACCAAGATCCTATGATGAATACAAGCAGGACTTACAAAATAGGCATGAAACCCTCAATAGCACAATATAAATACAAACGTCACAAGGAAATACGATCAATGTGTAGCGATACATCTACAGATTGTTGGAAACTTATTAAAGAGAATAGCCCACAGGAAACATTAAATATAAGGAAAGACAAAATGTACAACGTTTTCAAATTAATACACCAAGTAGAACCAGAAGGAGACTTAAACACCGAACACACCTATGAGAACACACCCGACGACTACAGTCCACTCAACTCGCCAATTACAAGCCAAGTAATCTCTAAATTTATTAAACGCCTGAAAACCAACAATGCAGTGGGGCCTGATGGAATACTAAATGAGTGATTTATATATACAATTTTATTTAATAAAGTAAAATCTTCAATGTAATAAAAAGTATGTATAATAATATAAAATCAACTGTTAAAGTAAACAACTCTCTCTCTCTCTCTCTCTCTCTCTCTCTCTCTCTCTCTCTCTCTCTCTCTCTCTCTCTCTCTCACCCCTTTATGTGTACACGAGGAGTTTGCCAAGGAGAAAATATCTCACCAATTCTCTTCGCAATATATTTAAATGATCTAGAACATTTTCTGCAAAATCGAAATTGTAAACGAATTGAGCTAAGTAATGATGAAGATGAATTATTCACCCTCGTTAACTTGTTATTGCTCCTGTATGCGGATGACACAGCCATATTATCAAACACAAGTTACGACCTACCGGAAACCCTAAATGGGTTTTTTAATACAAATATTGCGAACAATGGAAACTTAAGATTAATGTAGAAAAAAGGTAGCTGCATTTGGGAGCACGGAACGATATTGGAAAAAGCTAAAATTGTATCTAAAGACTAAAGATGTTGAAATTGCTACCAATTACACATATCTGAGAATACACTTCTCCTATAAATGATGCCTTCTCTTAGCGGAAAAGAACATAGCTGAACAAGCCCAAAAAAAAGCTTCATTTGCATTGCATCGCCGAGCTAGATAATTTGACTTACCATTAGATTGCCATATCAAACTATACCATCAAATGATTGATCCAATTCTGTTATATGGATGTGAAGTAATTGGCATAGAAACCTGTAATTTATTAAAAAAACCAGTCTAGATTTCTTAAGATATCTCACAAAAACTAAGCGCAGTACACCAAAATACATGATATATGGTGGGTTGGGAGGAATATCGATACAAATAGTGATACAATAACGCATGATAACATACTGGCTAAAACTAATTTCAGGGAAACAAACTAAACTCGCAGCTAAATGATACAATTACATTTTACTAGACTCACAACAAAACGGTACACAATACATATGTCTAAACTTGATAAAAAACGATACTAGATAACATAGGACACAGCCACCTCTGGAGAAACCAAGTAATACATAACCGCAACCAAACGCAAGCAACAATAAACAAAATAAATTTGAGGATCAATTTATACAGTCATCGCACGGACAAATGAAGGAATCGTAGAAAGGGAAACTGCATAACAGTTCAAAATAAATTGGGGAAGGCATTGGTAGCTCATATAACTTGCCGATAGAAACAAAATACTGTTTACAAGATTTAGAACAAGCAACCATTGTCTACCAATAGAACAGGGACGATGGGATGGAACTAACAGAGCAGAACGCGTTTGCAACCTCTGTAATAAGAAGGAAATTGGATACGAGTTTCACTACTTATTCATTTCTGACTTCTTTCAAAATAAGCGAGTAAACATTTTGCCAAAATATTATCGCAAAGGACCAAATTTCTTCAAATTTCTCCAACTCTTCTCATCACATAATAAAAACTTTTTAGCAAAGATTTGTCACTTAATTATTTTTAACTCTGATTAAACTACTATTACTACCACCACCACCACCACCACCACCACCACCACTACTACTACTACTTGCTGCTGCTGCTGCTGCTGCTGCTGCTGCTGCTGCTGCTGCTGCTGCTGCTGCTGCTGCTGCTGCTGCTGCTGCTGCTGCTGCTACTACCGCTACTACTCCTACTACTACTACTACTACTACTACTACTACTACTACTACTACTACTACTACTACTGTAACCGGGTTGCGGGGCAGCAAAGAAATAACGCAACGCAGGCTACGGCTGACTTCATCCACAGACCAAACCCAACGATAAAAAACTCTGATGGTGGCACTGAGGTAGAAGGATTGGTGACGCGGACTTCCCTTCCTAGAATGGCTCGTAACACACAATTCAGAAAGCTGTATCGAAATATTCCTGATACACGATACTTGGAATGCACACACGATATATTACACTATTTAAAACTATGTAAAACTACATGCTATGAACGTAAGATACTGTCGCAATTGAAACGTTTTGTCCAAATGAATTCACAGAAAGGATTCAACTGCCCAAGCTCTGTGAGCAACCTGAACAATGGTCAATTAGTTTTGGCACAAATGACACAATGCCATTTGCTAAGCACCCATTATATATATATATTAACAGTTGAAACATTGATTACAAATTAAAGTTATCCTGTACCAATGTACTGCCTGCCACACTACTACTACTACTCTTCTTTTTTTTAAATCCGACGCTGACGCAGTCGGATACACTTCCCGGAGGAACTCCTTTAAAAAGGCTTGCAAACCCCCATAAAAAATCGGTTGAAATAGCAGGCTTTATTAATAGAATAACAATACAAACCTAACATATCAAAACAATGCAAGCTAAAATACTCTATTATCATATACCACAACCGTGGCATAACTACGTAGAAAACATAATTAATAAAGAGCTGATAACATAACATAATTCAACAAAGACATTGCTATTTGCACACCGTGTAGTAGTAGGCCCAAATGGCGAGCATAGCTAACCAACAAGTGGTAAAGCCACTCATCAATAATTAGCAGTAAGCTACTGCTAATCATTGATGCCATTGAGCCGATTCATGACCGGCAGGCTAAGTAGATCATATGTAGTTTAACGTAGCACACATAGTAGGGCTAAATGGCGAGTGCAGCTCGCCAACAAGTGGCGAGGTGACTCGTCAATAAGTAACAAAAAGTCACTCATTGACGCCAGTTAGCCGATTACTAAATACCCAACGGACGTAGTAGCCTTTATATAATATAATGCACAAAGCAAACGTATACAAACTATGACTACTTAGATGGCGTTCTGGGTTCACATTCTAAATTCACTTCATTGTAAGTTTTGCAAATTACCCTGGAACAAATACACCTACAGTAAATATTTACAACAGGAAGCTAATTGTTAACTTGAAAATCGGATCACCCCCAGAATATTGACATAATGCTCATTTGATATTTAAATATTCTGATCCCAAGGTTAGGATATTCGTCAAGATTAGAGTCTCCTAAGGCATTACAATTTTAAAATAAAGGCAATTAGATTAAATTAAAATAGCATTTATCAATATACAGCAAGCAGCGAGTGTGCTAGCTTATACAAGTTCGCTTCTGATATTTTAAGATATCCGTATTCAATTGATACTAGGCCAGTTTTGCACCATACGTCTTTAAATCTACTTTCTCTCCCATGTTCTACTAGCCTGTAAAATTCACAATGAATGCAGTTTATCAACAATGATCGAAATATAGCTTGTATGGCTCTCTGATGGTTGTTGCCGGTTTTATCTCTGGCCTCTGAACACCGATGCTTTCAGTTGGCCCACACTCCTACAGATAACAGGGTTATTAACAATTCTTTCTCCTTGCTATTAATGATTCGTCCGATAGTTGAGCAATGTTTGAACACAATTGTTTCAGCCACTAAATTCACATATTTGGTTCCAAATTTAGCAAGGAGCATATTGATATATACCCAAAAGCCTGTAGTTATGCGACACTGAGTAAATAGATGATCTATCGTTTCCTCCTCAGTATTACATAATAAGCACCGGTCTGTACTTGATATTTTACACATATAAGTAAGATGACCGACCCATAGCCTTCGATGGAGTAATCGCCATGCCAGGTCCCGTGCATTTCCTGGTAGAAAGGTAGATGTATTGCTTTCCAGGCATTTTTCCAGTTCTTTGGCGTGCATCCTAAATTGTTCCCATGCCTAACCACAATAGGAGTCTGTCTCCGACTTTGCATTAGAATTCTATACCAGTCTCTAGATGCCATGTTGTATTTTTTATGTTCTGACATAAATACTAATGTTGGTTGCAACATATCAATGTTGCCACGTGCTTTCGGCAATTTGAACCATACAGCAGGTATTGCATTCTTTATTCTAACAAATAAGCGCTGAGCATCAATATGTCTCATTGATGTTATTCTTGCTACATCTTGCATCGCAATCCATCTACGAGATTTCGGATTTACCAAGTCACGTAAATATTGAATACCATTTTTGGCCATAGTGGGCAAATATAATACATCATCATTATCACGAATCAACTCGTTGCCCCAAAGACGTTGCTCTAAGGCATCTTCCCAACAATTGGGTTGTGGCATTGATCGTGTAAATATTTTTAAGGCTTCGAGCTGTTCTTTATATACATTTGGAATCTGTTGATGATTAGGTGGCAATTTATTGCACATAAATAAACATTCTACTGGAAATGGGTCAACGTACCTTTGGAGAAGTGCCCTTGAAACACTTGACCAAGATGAGTTTGAAGTAAGTAACTTATTCAAGAAGTTCAATTTTAAAGAGGCACACTTTGCTGAAACATTAACCAAATCCAGGCCTCCGGCATGCTTTTCATTGGTGAGGATTGACTGTGATACTAAATGGGCTTTGTCCTCCCATAAGAAGGACACAAGTAACGTGTTGATCTTTGACTCTACTGATTTGGGCATATGAACTACAGAAGCGGTATACCACAGTCCAGATAAAATTAAATTATTAAGGACAAATGTCCTGCCAAAGACAGTTAGGCGACGTCGTTTCCAATTTAGTAATGCACACTTTAGCTTGGATATCCTTTCTTCCCAGTTTAGTAATACATTTTGTTCTCTACTAAGGTAAATACCCAAAATTTTTATGACATCATTTTAGCAGTTAATATCCATCACATTATCAGTTCTGCCCTTCCAATCGCCCAAAAACAATCCCTTACATTTATCTTTATTAACTTTATGTCCTGATGCCTTTTGAAAATCTGTTAATACTCCATTTAAAACTCTCAAATCCGTAATTTTACCCGCAAACACAGTCGTATCATCTGCATATTGAGAAACCTTTAGTGGCCTTTCTACGCCACGTATACATATTCCTTGAAAGTCATTGCGTTGCCTCAATGTGGCCCCCAACGATTCCATAGCTATGACGAATAGAAGCGGGGACAGTGAGCAACCCTGTCTGACACCTCGTTCCAACACTACAGGTTTGGATAGCTGATTGTTAACTAAATAGCAACTTGTTATATCAGTATATAAAATATTGACCCATTTAATATATCCTGAACTAAAGCCAATATGGTCTAAAGACTTACACAAGAAATCCCATTCTAGTCTGTCAAACGCCTTCTCGTTATCAAGTGCTATTATTGCTGCTGGGATACAATCCTTTTCAACTAATTGAATAAGGTCCCGTATAAGCAAAGTGTTGTTTAATATTGATCTTCCTGGCACAGAGCAGGTTTGATCATCATGAATGACTTCGCCTAGGACTGCGCCAAGTTTTAATGTTAGTGCCCGAGTAATAATCTTATAATCTACACAGAGTAGAGAGATTGGGCTATAATTCTGTATTTTATTTCTGTCACCCCTCTTGTATATAAGCCGAACATATGCTTGGCCCATCGATGTAGGGAGATGCCCTTGCTTAAAAATGTTGGTTGCTATTTCTTCTAATACTGGCCCAAATATGTGCCAGAATATTTGATAAAATTCAACTGGAAGTCCGTCACATCCAGGAGACCTTTCTAACTTCATACCTTTGAGGGATTTTGTCAAATCATCAATTGTTATTGATTGGTCACAGTTTTCGCGACATGAATCTGGAAGTCTTTTCGTTATATTAGCTAAAACATCTCTAGTTGCAGTTTCCTCGCTTCCCTCAGATTTATACAATGATTTGTAAAATTCGGATACTGTTTCAATCATTTCTGCATTTGAGCACACTGATAATCCATCATTAGTATTCAGTGAGCGCATTAATTTCTCTATACCTCGTGCTTTTTCCGAATTACAAAAGTAACGTGTAGGCTTTTCGCCCTCGGTGTGCATTTGTGCTCTTGACCTTATTTTGGCGCCATCAAACTGATATTGCTCTATTTCATTTAGTCTACCTTTTAATTTAACTAATAGTTCGTAATAATTATGTTCCCCATCATTAATTTTCTTATTAATTTTACACAACGACCTCTGAAGCGCCTTTTTACGCTTTCGTATTTCACGTGCTTTCCTAATGGAATACTGCCTTGAAATATATTTCAGGTCTGATTTAGCATCTTCCCACCAGTCTGTTATACATTCATACGAACCTCTTCTTTCATCCCAATGCCTCCAACAACTGTCCACACATTTGCGGTAGCAACTATCTCGCAGCAATGCTACATTAAGTTTCCAAAATCCATCTCCTCGTTTGACCCAGTCAGCATTGTCTAATGTGATGGAAAACATATTGTGATCAGAGAAAGTTACTGGTTTTATGTTAGTTTTACACATGTAACCTTTCAATGAACGTTCTACATAGATCCTGTCTAACCTTGAAGCTAACCTTCCATCGGTTGAAAACCAAGTAAATTCCTGGCCTTCTGGATTTTCAATCCGATAAGTGTCTAACAAGCTTTTATTTTCACAAATGTGTTTCAAAATATTATGCGATGTGTCATTAAAATTAGACATAGAGTTTCTGTCTTTAGCCTCGTCTAATATGCAATTAAAGTCACCGCCCATAATTAGGTTTTCAGGCGTTCTGTCTTGAATTATTGTGGAAACATCATTTAGAAATTCACGGCGCAATTGATGAGAGGTAGGTGCATAAAGGCACATCAAATTTAAACTTGTGTTTAGTACATCAATTGATACACAAATCCATCGTCCATTTGGATCTGATGACGATATAACGTCAACATAGTTGAGACAGTGGGGCAGGATAAGAATGGCTACTCCCGCACTATTATCTTGTGATAAAGAAAAAAAAATCTGCCCTTTTGAAATATCTTTGAGAGATTCATACACTTCAGCTTTTTGAATTTTGGTTTCTTGTAGAAAAGCAATATCAACTCTCTCATTTGCTAATTCTTCAAGCAAGTGGCGCTGCTTGAATTCGGTATTTAATCCTCTGCAATTGATGGTGCAGATAATCATAATTTGTAAAATGATGTTTACAACCACCATCATTAGATTAACTAGATTTGGGATTTTAGCTCGTTTCTTAGACCATTTACCTAATTTTCCTGCGAATTCAATATTTCCTAGTTCTACCACAGACAAATATTCATATTTGGAAATATCAGAATCATGGCGTGGTAGACGATATTTCACACCTCTCGCCGTTACATATGGCACTAACACTTCACCCCCTTCTGATCGGTACATTACCATTTCATCTTTCATCTGTGAACTCTGTGTTTGAATGGACACATCTGATTCTGCAACTGACATTGTATCATCATCCATATCATTTACTTCAATCTCAGATTCTGAGCTATTGTCTTCTTTATGACGCTTATTGCTACTTAAGTAACATTTGGCAGGAGCATCATTTACCATATCTTCAAGCTGACTTAAATCAAGTGGGCTTAGCGGAAAATCGACTGAACTTTCTGTCTTCTGAGTCCTAAACTTATCCTGCCCTAATTTTAATTCATCTTCTAAGGAATTGTAAACTGGCTCTTCTGTAAGATCATCATTTTCCTGCGTGTCTTTTACAGCAACGTTTGGCTCCACTGCATTTTGAGTATTTTCTTGACTTAAGGTTATACCCTCCTCTAATACATGAATTTCATCAACTGTAGGTACTTTAACAGGATTTGATGATTTGTTTGTGTCATTTACAGTGGCATGAACCAAAACAACAGCTTCCGTAGCGGTTGCTTCAAAAGCATTTGACTCAGTTGCATCCTTTAATGGGCGATTATCTCCTGATACTGAGGGCTTGTTTTGATTTTTTGGACAGCGCCATTTGAAATGGTCAACTGAACCACAGAGCAAACATTTGTTTCGATTGGGACAATCTGTTGCCAAATGGTCAGTACGTAGGCAGATCCGGCAATCTTTAATTTGTCCTCTATACCATAAGGGCAGGACAATCTGCTTGGTCAATCTGCTTGGTAAAGGGATATCCACTTTATCAAACCAAATACGTCTTATACCGTTTTCTAGCGTTCTGTCAAAGGGATACGTTTCCCGTTCAATCTTTTGCACTTTGCCATACTTCTTGAGTTCACTCATGATTCTGTCATCTGGAATTTCTAGTGGAACTTTCATCTTCACTAGCAACCTATCTGACTCGATTTCCTCTACGTTACAAACTTCACCTTTTACAATAACAACATCTTCCAGAAGCTTTTCCTTGACCCCCTCATTTGACACTGTTACATTCCATACAGTTTTAGTAACATTGATAAGCCCCTGCAAAGTAGCAGGTCCCGCGCCAACGACTTCTTTTAACCCATGATACACATCGATAGCCGTGACACCCCACCCCTTAGTTGTTATTTTAAGGCTTACGGTACGCTTATAGGTTGCCATGGTGGTTTATCAAAGGAGGAACCCCATACTACTACAATATATAATAAATATATACTTATATAACACCAGGACGTAAGGGAAAGAGCTAAACACTAAATAAATAGTGTCCCCTTTTGAAACCCCGACGTCTACCAACAAATATACGAATAGAGAGTACAGTCGTATATTTGTTAGTTTAAACCACTTTCTAATTGGTTCACTAACACCTAGCCGATTAAAGTATGCTAACAAACATATGAATAGATAGTACAGTCATATATTTGTTAGTCTGTTCGAGTTGACCAGGGACAGCCAACTGACTATAAGGATTTATATAGTTAAAGAACTAGGCTTGTGCTTACAAATGACAAAGGAATTAAATCCACTCACTCAAGCGATCTTGCCAAATATAATGCGCTAGCCTACGAACTATAGAAATAGCAGACTGGCGCGGGGAGAAATGTATTGCATTGACCACAGTAAGAGGAGCCCTATTAAATGGCGGAAACCGCCAGCTAAGAGGAATGCCTTTAGAAAATGGAGACACAAAATGCGCTCCAACCAAGACAAGAATTTACAAATTAAACATAAAGTTTGAAAGGAAATCCTAATACGAAATATATGTATAAAATTTATCTACAAAATCGCACTAGAAACTAGCAAATTCGGGCAGCAATTGCAGAGCTAAATAAACGCGTGCGTTCACTTCGACTACTACTACTACTACTACTACTACTACTACTACTACTACTACTACTACTACTACTACTACTACTACTGCTACTGCTACTACTACTACTACTACTACTACTACTACTACTACTACTACTACTACTACTACTACTACTGCTACTACTACTACTACTGCTACTACTACTACTTTTTTTTCTTTTTTTTTTGAAAAACCGACGCTGACGCAGTCGGACAAACTTCACGGAGGAACTCCTTTGAAAAGGCTTGCAAACCCCCAGAAAAAAACCTGGTGAACTAGTAATCTTGATTAATATTACACCAAAACAATGATAAATAATGAGCATTAATACAATCTATAAATACATATGGCTTAAAAAGTATAGATACAAAACAATAGGCTGATAAAGCTCCGATAGCAAAACAAAACTTAACAAAGGCATTACTATTCAACCCAGGTGTAGTAGTAGACCCGTGTGGCGAGTGCAACTATCCAACAAATGAAAAGTGCCTCGTCAATCTATGACAAATAAGTCAATCATTGACGCCAGTGGGCTGATTCTATAAAGATCGGCGGGCGTAGTAGCATTTGGGTAGTATAATACATATAGTCGGCAGAAAAATTTCAGAAAAATTGATGGCGCTCTTGTTTACATTTTCAATTTACTTTATTGTAAGGTTTTGTAAATTACCATTCAATCCATGTGTGGTAGTAGGCCCATGTGGCGAGTGCAACTATTCAACAAATGAAAAGTGACTCGTCAATCAATGACAAATAAGTCAATCATTGACGCCAGTGGGCTGAGTCGTTAAAGATCAGCGGGCGTAGTAGCATTTGGGTAGCATAACATATATAGTCAGCAGGAAAATTACAGAAAAATAGATGGAAATAGATGGCGCTCTTGTTTCCATTTTTGATTTGCTTTGTTGTAAGGTTTTGTAAATTACCCGGGAACAAATAACCCTATAAAACTCTGTGCAAATTCCAAAAATTACCTGGGACAATTTTATAATTCAATGGCAACTTACTTTATCGATTGATTATTAAATTACCCCAGTCTGTTTATATTTGTTAACATGAATTATTGAACATAACAATATCAAAGTGCAGACTAAAATGAATTACATGACACAGATTAATGAAAAGACACAGATAAATCAGCTGTAGTAATTAAATGATTTAAGCTAGTGCAGGCTGATTTATTTTTACAGCTCCCAACTCTATTGAAACTATGTTTGTTTTGCACCATATGTCATTGAATACTTTTTCTTTACCATGCTACTTTAATCTAAAATAATCGCAAGGAATATGATTCAGCAGCAATGAACGAAATATTGCCTTTATTGCTCTATTGTGATTGCCCATAGATGGATTTTTCGTCTGTGCACACCGATGTTTCCAAATGGCCCAAACACCTATGGTTAGTATTGTTATTAAAATAGTCCTTTCAGACTTTATGATATTTACACCGCTTGATCCAAATTCTCTAAATAAGACTATATGCGTGTCTAGAACAATGGGCTTCGCTCCTAATTCTGCCAAGATTTGGCTGATATAGTCCCAAAATTGTGACGATATTGGACATTCCGCAAATAAATGCTCGATTGTTTCCTCGTCTGTTTGACATAAGTAACACCTATCAGAAGTCGTAATATTGCACTTGTATGTCAAGTGTCCCACCCATAGCCGTCGATGTAGTAATCGCCACAATAAATCACGAGCCATATTTGGTATGTATGGAGAATGTAAGATTTTCCATACATTTTTCCAACTGGATGGTTTATAGCTTGAGTCATCCCATCTCCTAATTGCTATGGGAGGTGTTACTTGTTTTCGTCTCATAATATGGTACCATTCCTTGGATCTCATCTTGTATTTTAACATCTCATCATCAAGAACTAATGCGGGTTGTGGAGTCAAACTATTATTATTTACATTTGGCAGACGAAACCATTCAATTGGTACAGCATGTTTTATTTTATTTAGCAACCGCTGGACATCTATATGCCTCATATGTGTTTTTCTAGCTACGTCTTGCATTGAAATCCATCTACGTGTTTGAGGGTGTATCATATCCGATAAATGTTGAATGCCATATTTTGCAAAGGACGGTAGATAAAGTACTGCATTGTTATAACATATATTACTATTGCCCCACAATTGCTGTTCTAGTACTTCCTTCCAGCACGTAGATGGAGGCATGTATCTGTCAAATATTTCTAACTCCTTAACTTGATCTTTAAACACATCTGGTATCATTTGGTTATTCGGAGGTGGCTTCTTTGAGGTAAAAACATGCTCCGCCAGAAATGGTTGTACAATTCTCTCCATGAGAGCTCGTGAAACACATGCCCACGTCTCATCTGATGTAATAAGATCATCCAAAAATTTTAACCTTAAAGAAACACATTTCACTTTAATATCAATTAAATCAAGTCCTCCTTATAACTTAGCATTATTGAGAACACGATGGGAAACTAAATGATTCTTTTCTTCCCATATGAATGACAATATCAACTCATTAACCTCCTTTTCTACATGTTTTGGCATGTGTACAACAGATGCTGTATACCATAGCCCAGATAATGCCAAGTTGTTGACAACAAACACTCTACCAAAGATTGAAAGACGACGACGCTTCCAATTTGCTAATATTCTCTTAAGCTTAGATACTTGTTCATTCCAATTTTGTATTGTATTCGGTTTCCTGCCAAAATAGATGCCTAAAATCTTAATGGTATCATTAGACCAATTGATTTCAAGTGGCTGGTCATTCCACTCTTTCCATGGCCCCCAAAAATAATCCTTTGGATTTTCCTTTATTGATTTTCAAACCAGATGCATTTTGGAACTTTTCTAGTACGTGGTTTAAAATTGCAAAATCATTGTTTGAACTGGTAAACACAGTTGTGTCATCAGCATATTGTGACAGCTTAAGTGGTCTTTCTATGCCACGAATACATATGCCTTGAAAGTTATTATTTTGGCTCAATGCTATGCCAAGTGATTCCATCACAATAACAAATAATAATAGCGATAGGGAACACCCCTGTCTAACCCCATGTTCTAAGACAATTTCTCTGGATAATTGATTGTTCACTAAATAGCTACTCTTGATATCCGTATATAAAATCTTTACCCATTTAATAAAGTTTGAGCCTAACCCAAACGATTGCAAAGAATTAAAAAGAAAATCCCATTCCACACGGTTAAATGCCTTTTCATTGTCCAAGGCAATCACAGCTGAAGGGATGCTATCCTTCTCAACCAATTGTATAAGGTCTCTTATTACCATGGTATTGGTTAGAATTGACCTCCTGGGTACAGCACATGTCTGCTCTGTTCCAATGATTTCTTCTAAAACACTACCTAGTTTCAATGTTAGTGCTCTGGATATTATTTTGTAGTCTACACATAGTAGAGAAATTGGTCTGTAGTTCTGAATTAGACGTCTGTCATTTCCTTTATATATTAGCCTTACGTATGCCCTAGCCATAGTTGGTGGTAAATGGCCTTTCTAAAAAATTTCAGTGCCTAATTCTTCCATTATTGGACCTACAAGGTGCCAAAACGTTTGGTAAAATTCAACTGGAAGGCCATCACACCCCAGTGATTTTTCTAGTTTCATACCTTTAAGGGATTTAATTAAATCTTCTAGTGTTAAGCGTTGATCACAAAATTCACTGCCTGTGTCTGACACCTTTTTGTCTATATTTGCTAACAAATCCAATTTTGCATCTTCATCAATTCCCTCTGACTTGTACAATGACTCATAGTAATTGCATACAATAGTACTCATTTCATTGTTGGTAAAGACGGTTGAACCATCCGGCATGTTTAATGAGCACATCACCTTATCTATTGCCCGTGCTTTTTCTAATGTGCAAAAATATCGGGTTGGCATTTCCCCTTCTGCGTGCATCTGGGCTCTTGCTCTAATTTTTGCACCCTCAAACTCATATTGTTCTATATCTCTTATTTTACTTTTAATTTTAACCAGTAATTCATAATAATTCTCTTCACCATTATTTACTTTAGCATTAATTTTCATCAGTGATCGATGAAGTGTTTTCTTGCATTTGCGTATTTCCTGTGCTTTTCTAATAGCATACTTTCGGGAAACATACTTTAAATCGAGTTTTACATCCTCCCACCATTGCAATGTGCTCTTATATGATGCTTTCCTATTAATCCAATGTTGCCAACAACTCTCTATATTATTCTTATAAAATTCTTCTCCCAACAGTGTTGTGTTTAATTTCCAAAACCCGACCCCTTTTGTTACCCAGTCAGCATTGGCAAAGGTTACACAAACCATGTTATGATCGGAGAATGCAACTAGCTTAATATTAACATCTCTCCAGTACCCTGTTAACAAACTATTCACATAAATTCTGTCGATCCTTGAACCAACTTTACCATCTACCGAAAAACATGTAAGATCTTTACCATGAGGTTTTGATATTCTATAGGTGTCAACTAAATTTTCATTATCACATATTTCTTTTAAGAGTCTATGTGATGTATCAGTATAAGTTGAAGTTGCATTCCTGTCATTTTCTTTGTCTATGACACAATTAAAGTCACCACCCATTACCAAGTTTTCAGTGATGTTATCTAGTGCTGTTTTAGACATCTCCTTAAAAAAATTACGACGTAGTTGATGAAATGCAGGTGCATATATACACAGCAACGTGATACGTGTTTGTTGTATATCTAGCGTGACTCACCCAGCGACCATTTGCACCTGATACTGAAGAGATTATGTTTACATAGGCTGAACAACGAGGGAGTATAACAATTGCTACGCCTGCACTATTATCTTGAGATAATGAATAAAATATTCTGGATCCAGAAATCTTTTCTAAATTATCGTATGATTCTGACTTCTGAATTTTTGTTTCCTGTATCAAAGCAATGTCAATCTGCTCATTTTTCAGAGTCTCTAGTAAGTGACGTTGCTTTATGTCTCTATTTAAGCCTCTACAATTGAGTGTGCAAATTAGCATAAAAGGTAATAAAATGCTGTGTAAAACCGCCATTATTAAGCTAACTAGATTTTGTTTTTTTCGACCCTCTCTTAGACCATTTACCTATTTTACTCACAAACGCTGCATTACTTAGCTCAACTTTTTCAAAATGCTTATATTTTAATATATCTGAATCATGACGCAGATGCCTATATTTAACACCATTTGCCGTCACTTATGGAACTAACACCTCTCCTGCCTCTGACCTGTACATGACCATTTAATCAGGTGATTTAGAACTCTGTGTTTGAATGGATATATCAGATTCAGCGACTGACATATTATCGTCTTCTATATCACTTTCCTCTATTTCTGATTCAGAACTCTCTCCATCTTTCTGTCGCTTTGTTCCACTCAATCGATCCGAGACACCAATTACTTTCTCTATATTATTTAAATCGTCTAGATTGAGTGTACTCAGTGGAAAATCAAAGTTAGTTTCAGTATCTTGCGACCTGAATTTTACTTGTCCTAAATTAAAACTCTCTTCCAGAGGGTATTGATCATCATCTTCAACTTGTGTGGAATTAGCCTCTCTGACATCAAATTTGGATTGACTTATTACTGGAGTAAGACTTAACCCCTTATCTAGGACCTCTATTTCATCGCCTGCACTACAGCGATTGGATTCTTAGTTTTTTCCCCATGCTTCTCATTAACATGGACTTCAGCTACAATCTCAGCAACTACTGGTTCGATGACATTTTCCTTAGCAACGTGCTTCCCATTAGTATGGATTTCAGCTACAATCTCAGCAGCTACCGGTTATATGACATTCTCTTTAGAGACAACTTGCTCTGCACTTTTATCAGCACCCTTTTTGACATATTTGTTCTGCGGGCATCGCCACTTAAAATGATCAGATGATCCACAAACTAGACATTTGTTTTTGTTAGGAAAATCTGTTGCAAGATGTTCTGTGCTTAAGCAGATTCTACACTCTTTGATTTCCCCCCTGTACCATAATGTCA
>CM067370.1:163698396-163877813 GCA_034401795.1 Chaetoderma sp. LZ-2023a | reverse complement strand
CTCGTGCAGCTGATTGTCCAGAGGTTGAAGTGAAGATCATTGACGGAGCAGCTATGATGCATAATCTAGATCCCAAGAAATCAAACATGGTTGTGAACACATTTGGAGGTTTTGCAGAGCACGTCTTCCTCCCACACATTGCTAGACAACTACAGACGGTTAAAAGATTGGATGTTGTATGGGACGTGTATAAGGCGGGAAGCTTGAAGACACACGCTAGAGAATTACGGGGACATGGTGAATCTCTTCGTGTTGCATCGAGTACAAGACTCCTTAAAAATTGGAAAACTTTCCTACGAGTTGATGCAAACAAAACAGGCCTCTTCACCTTTCTCGCACATACATTGGAGTCATTCGAGCTACCAGAAGGAAAGATACTCGTCACAACATGTGAGGAAAACGTGCTGATGAGGCCAGCGCATGACGTCTCACAACTCGCGCCATGTATGCAAGATGAAGCAGATGGTAGAATGTTGCTCCACGCCTTCCATGCATATCACTAAGGTTATCGAACAATAATCATTCATGCTACATATACAGACGTCGTAGTCCTAGCCATACGGACAGCAAACTTTCTTCATGGGTGTGACCTCTGGGTCGCATTTGGCCATGGGAAGACCTTCCGCTATGCATCAGCTCATGGCATTGCAGCAGTTTTGGGTGCAGAAGCGTCACAAGGACTGCTATTTATGCATGCTTTCTCTGGGTGTGATACTGTGTCTGCATTTTGGGGGATTGACAGGAAGACAGCATGGGAAGTTTGGTGGACTTCAGATCTATTCAAGTCACTATTTAGGAGACTGTCTGATGCCCCGGCGTCTCTGTGTGACAATGACATGGAAACGCTGGAGTGGTTTGTCGTATTACTGTACAAACGCACATCACCATTGTCAAAGGTTAATGAGGCACGAAAACGGCTTTTCGCTTTTGGCAACAGGCAGCTAGAAAACATTCCTCCGACCAGTGCAGCTCTGCTGCAACACACCAAACGTGCTCCGTTCCGGGCAGGTCATCTTTGGGGCCAATCACTCCACGCAAATGCAAAAACGCCATCGCCAGCTGACTGGGGTTGGGTCAGAGATGGAGACACTTGGTCACCGCAATGGAGTTTGCTTGCAGACGCATCTAAGGCATGCCGGGAACTCGTGAAATGTGCTTGCAAAAGTAATTGCACTGGCAGATGTAAATTCTATAAATCCAACTTACCGTGTACACAGTTGTGCTCATGCGGTGCACGGTGCGCGTGACGTCTGAATCATGATTCAACAATCAACAGCATCACGTATAGCATTGCATACTCTAATAGGATAATTGAACGTATCTGTAACGACCATTACTTGGTTCGATATTAAGAAATCAAGTAATTTAAACTATTTCTAGATGATATATTGCTTTTGTTCTCAAGAGATGGATCTTTTAGATAACACAACTCTTAAAGAGCCACCGTCTTTTGACATCAAACACAGGTGGTCGCTATGGAAGGATTGATATTTACATATTTAGAGTATTGTAGTGAGTAGAATTATAACGATTAACCCATGAAACCCCTAATTTGACATTAATCCCATCATCTCTCTACTCCGTCTAGAGCTTGAGTAATGCGAATTTTCCGCTGGGAAGGCGGCCATTTTGAATCCGCCATTTTGAATGGGTTCCCTTGGTAGAATCACGTGGCACCGTATCTAATTATGATCATGAAACCTTAAACCACCTATATGCCAAATTTCATGCTTTCTGCCAGAATGGAACATCTTTTTCACATATCTGACCTACTATTCTTACTTCTGCCCAATGCTTAGTAGTTCAATTCAAAATGTGTATTTTCCATGGTAGATGTGAAACATGCTAGACTATATATTTTTTTATAACAAGTTGATTCATAATTATTGCTGGCGATAGCAACAACAACGTATCTTCAAATTATTTGCGAAATAATCAGCAGAAAATACTAGCTGATGTTTAGAAAACGATTTGACTGAAAATCGTTGCTGCAACAAATTTCAACCAAATTGTTCACAGATTAATCAGCAGGATGCCCAATGTAGTAACATATTCTATAAGATATTTCTAGCAATTCGATCGGCAGTCGTTGTTGACACACACACGCACGCACGCACGCACGCACGCACGCACGCACGCACGCATGCACGCACGCACGCACATACACACACACACACATACACGCACACGCACACGCACACGCTCACGCAAACGCACATACATATTGAGTCGGATTAATGTGGATCCCCATCCAGATACTCAGGTTGCCTGTTTCCCTGGAGCATCGATTAATGATCTCAGAACGATCATTAATAAATACACAGGGAAATTGCAACCTGAGAAAGTAGTCCTCACCATAGGAATAAATGATAGGAATAATCTGATCTCAGCCTCCGAGTATCGACTTAGGTTATTATTCAGTATGGTACGAAAGAAATTTCCCAAGTCTAGGATCTACTTCACTGAACTAAATTTCTCCGCAACCTCGACACCTCAGCAAAAGCAGGCACTCGATGCAATTAATCGGACTGCCGCGTCAAGCAAGGCCAAATCCCCTGAGTCCAGGGTTATTGTCATACCCAGTCTTGCTTCGACAGAATTCGAAGTGGGTCATGACAATATTCATTGGACTGAGAGGACAGCAAATGACATGTATAATAACTGGCTTGTGGCCCTTAATTTAAACTAAACTCGGGTCAAGGTACCAACCACCCAGAAATGGGACTGGGTAGTAATATTGTAAACTTAACCGGCTCCGCATTAGGCGAAGCAGAACAGTCACTGCTTAATTTTGGCTTGACTTTTGTCCCAACACCAAAACATAAAACAGGTTTGGATGCAGATTTAGATAATGGCTTTACTGAAACTGCTGAATTTGGTCACCGTGTGAAATTAGCTGATTTTTTTCAAAACTCCAATAGTAATATTCCACTATTCATTGAAAAAACTGGCTGGGCTCCAAACTTAAAATGTGTTGACCCAGCAATCGGTGAAAGTATAAAACTTTACTCTGAACGTATTGAAAATACTACATTTCCAAACGATCAGCAAAATTTATCTTATGAGCAACGCCAGGCCCTATTAGGTTTATCTAGAAAAAGTGAAATTGTCATCAAACCTGCGGATAAAGGATCGGCTACTGTAATAATGGATAAAGACCACTACATCAAAGAAGCGCATAGACAGCTTAGTAATCCGAAGCATTACCAAAAACTAAATGAACCACTTTGGCAAAATAACTGTAGCAAATTCAACAAAATTCTCCAAAAAATGGTTGATAACAAGAAGATAACTGAAAAGCAATATAAATACCTGTGCGCAAAAGATGATTCGAAACCACGTACATTTTATCTTCTTCCTAAAATCCATAAGTCTGTTGACTTGTGGACCGACCCTATGACACCACCAGGGCGACCCATCATTTCAGATTGTGGTTCGGAATCATATAGGATTAGTGAATTTATCGACTACCATCTTCAGCCAATTGCAAATAGACATTTTAGCTATCTGAAAAACACTGAAGACTTCCTAGCCCAGGTCTCTAACATCTCGGTCCCTCCAAATTCATTCTTAATTACAATGGACGTCGATGCTATGTACACAAACATTGACATCGAAAAGGGTCTAAATTCAATTCGTAGAGCATTTGCCGACTATCCTGACACCAACAGGCCCGACAGAGAAGTAATAGCTCTATTAGAGCTTAGTCTGAAGGGCAATGACTTTGAATTTGCTGGTGAAATTTTTCAACAAATTTGTGGCTGCGCAATGGGTAAGCGTTTCAGCCCAGGTTTCGCTAACCTTTACATGGCAGAGTGGGAAAAGGAAGCACTCGAAAACTGTCCGAATCAGCCGCTCATTTACCGCAGGTACCTCGATGATATTTTCATGATCTGGCAACATAGTAAGGAAGCATTTACCGAATTTCTGGCCATTCTGAATAATCATGATCCGAATATCAAACTAAAAGCTCAAATCGATGAGCTGTCCGTAGATTTCCTAGATGTAACTTTATACAAAGGTATAAAGTATGAAACAACTGGTTACTTAGACTACAAAGTTTATTTTAAGCCAACCGACTCGCATCAACTACTACACAAGAAATCATTCCATCCTCCGCATACTTTCAAGGGACTTGTAAAATCACAAATAATCCGTTTTCATAGCAATTCGAGTGATAAGAAAAACTTTGAATCATCATGTTCGACCTTATTCAAAGCCCTCAAACCGAGAGGGTACTCTTCTCGGTTCCTGCGCAAAATAAAGTCTGAAACTTTGCATAATTTGGAAATCATTCCAGATAATGCCAGAAATTCTCGGCCTACCAAAATTTGTCATAATCGTCCGATTATTGGTGAAGGAGAATCTCGGAAATGTGAAAAGAAAAGGTGTAAATTGGATAAATTTCTTCCTTCCCAGAGTACATTCACGAGCTTTCAAAACAAAAGCAAATTTCAAATTCAGTCGAAATTAGATTGCGATTCTGAAAATGTCATTTACTTAATTTCATGCAAATTGTGTCAAAAGCAGTATGTTGGCGAAACAAAAAATCGACTAAGATGCCGAGCAACCAGACACCTTTCAGATATTAGACTAGAGGAAGACACACATGTGGCTGAACATTTTAATCTTCCTGATCATTTAGTCACCCGTGACTTTGAAATTATGCCCATCGAACAGCTACCTCTTTCAGACACAACAGAGGAAACTGATAAACAAAGATCACTAAGAGAATCGTTTTGGATTAAAGAACTCGAAACACAATGGCCAAGGGGCATAAATTCGGACCCATGCCTCTCGGATCAACGTGAGATTATCCCATTTACTCTCACATACAATCGGAAAAATGTTGAAATTGCGAAAATCCTAAAGGATGAGTATCACAAATTACAGGACAATTTAAAACAACCATTCAACAAGCGTCCAGTAATTGCATTTAAGAAAAATCCTAATCTACGCGACATCTTGGTAAAAGCGAAACTCAAATAAGTGTTCAAAACATCAATCAATGATTTATCATTGTATACTAATCAGGCCATATGGCATCTATTAAACAAAATTGACAATCTCAGGTGATAAAATAAGCAAAAATATTTTCAATTTTTTTCAATTTTGAAAATTCTGAGCCGGTGCGTTTACAATATTACATACATACATACATACATACATACATACATACATACATACATATGAATGGAGGTTCGATCCCCCGACCGGGAGATGGTGATCAACAAATTAAACTAATGGGTGCATCACTGTCGGCTAAGTTAGCACATGGAAATTGAAGCCGCACGTTGCCAGTGCGTCAATAAAATAAAAATACATATACTGCCAGAGCCGTGCTGGAGTCAGAGTACAATAGGCGCAAAAGCCTAGGATTGAATTGTGGCGGGTGCATCCACAGATAGTCCCATATGAATCGGCAGTGTGTCAGTATATCAGACATGTGAAAACTGGTCGGGCAATCCTTGACTTTAGTCTTGGTGCGGTGGTCCAGTGGAAAGATGCCTGGTTGCTGATGCTATGCGGAGTTGCAGAATGGCGGTTCGATCCCCCGACCGGGAGATGGTGATCAACAAATTAAACTAACGGGTGCATCACTGTCGGTTAAGTTAGCACATGGACATTGAAGCCGCACGTTGCCAGTGCGTCAATAAAATAAAAATACATATACTGCCAGAGCCGTGCTGGAGTCAGAGTACAATAGGCGTAAAAGACTAGGATTGATTGTGACAGATGCATCCACAGATAGTCCCATATGAATCGTCAGTGTGTCAGTATATAAGACATGTGAAAGCTGGTCGGCCAATCCTTGACTTTAGTCTTGGTGCGGTGGTCCAGTGGAAAGATGCCTGGTTGCTGATGCTATGCGGAGTTGCAGAATGGCGGTTCGATCCCCCGACCGGGAGATGGTGATCAACAAATTAAACTAACGGGTGCATCACTGTCGGCTAAGTTAGCACATGGAAATTGAAGCCGCACGTTGCCAGTGCGTCAATAAAATAAAAATACATATACTGCCAGAGCCGTGCTGGAGTCAGAGTACAATAGGCGTAAAAGCCTAGGATTGATTGTGACAGATGCATCCACAGATAGTCCCATATGAATCGTCAGTGTGTCAGTATATCAGACATGTGAAAGCTGGTCGGCCAATCCTTGACTTTAGTCTTGGTGCGGTGGTCCAGTGGAAAGATGCCTGGTTGCTGATGCTATGCGGAGTTGCAGAATGGCGGTTCGATCCCCCGACCGGGAGATGGTGATCAACAAATTAAACTAACGGGTGCATCACTGTCGGCTAAGTTAGCACATGGAAATTGAAGCCGCACGTTGCCAGTGCGTCAATAAAATAAAAATACATATACTGCCAGAGCCGTGCTGGAGTCAGAGTACAATAGGCGTAAAAGCCTAGGATTGATTGTGACAGATGCATCCACAGATAGTCCCATATGAATCGTCAGTGTGTCAGTATATCGGACATGTGAAAGCTGGTCGGCCAATCCTTGACTTTTAGTCTTGGTGCGGTGGTCCAGTGGAAAGATGCCTGGTTGCTGATGCTATGCGGAGTTGCAGGATGGCGGTTCGATCCCGCGACCGGGAGATGGTGATCAACAAATTAAACTAACGGGTGCAGCACTGTCGGCTAAGTTAGCACATGGAAATTGAAGCCGCACGTTGCCAGTGCGTCAATAAAATAAAAATACATATACTGCCAGAGCCGTGCTGGAGTCAGAGTACAATAGGCGTAAAAGACTAGGATTGATTGTGACAGATGCATCCACAGATAGTCCCATATGAATCGTCAGTGTGTCAGTATATCGGACATGTGAAAGCTGGTCGGCCAATCCTTGACTTTTAGTCTTGGTGCGGTGGTCCAGTGGAAAGATGCCTGGTTGCTGATGCTATGCGGAGTTGCAGGATGGCGGTTCGATCCCGCGACCGGGAGATGGTGATCAACAAATTAAACTAACGGGTGCAGCACTGTCGGCTAAGTTAGCACATGGAAATTGAAGCCGCACGTTGCCAGTGCGTCAATAAAATAAAAATACATATACTGCCAGAGCCGTGCTGGAGTCAGAGTACAATAGGCGTAAAAGCCTAGGATTGATTGTGACAGATGCATCCACAGATAGTCCCATATGAATCGTCAGTGTGTCAGTATATCGGACATGTGAAAGCTGGTCGGCCAATCCTTGACTTTTAGTCTTGGTGCGGTGGTCCAGTGGAAAGATGCCTGGTTGCTGATGCTATGCGGAGTTGCAGGATGGCGGTTCGATCCCGCGACCGGGAGATGGTGATCAACAAATTAAACTAACGGGTGCAGCACTGTCGGCTAAGTTAGCACATGGAAATTGAAGCCGCACGTTGCCAGTGCGTCAATAAAATAAAAATACATATACTGCTGGAGTCAGAGTACAATAGGCGTAAAAGCCTAGGATTGATTGTGACAGATGCATCCACAGATAGTCCCATATGAATCGTCAGTGTGTCAGTATATCGGACATGTGAAAGCTGGTCGGCCAATCCTTGACTTTTAGTCTTGGTGCGGTGGTCCAGTGGAAAGATGCCTGGTTGCTGATGCTATGCGGAGTTGCAGGATGGCGGTTCGATCCCGCGACCGGGAGATGGTGATCAACAAATTAAACTAACGGGTGCAGCACTGTCGGCTAAGTTAGCACATGGAAATTGAAGCCGCACGTTGCCAGTGCCTCAATAAAATAAAAATACATACATACATACATACATACATACATATGAATGGAGGTTCGACCCCCCGACCGGGAGATGGTGATCAACAAATTAAACTAATGGGTGCATCACTGTCGGCTAAGTTAGCACATGGAAATTGAAGCCGCACGTTGCCAGTGCGTCAATAAAATAAAAATACATATACTGCCAGAGCCGTGCTGGAGTCAGAGTACAATAGGCGCAAAAGCCTAGGATTGAATTGTGGCGGGTGCATCCACAGATAGTCCCATATGAATCGGCAGTGTGTCAGTATATCAGACATGTGAAAACTGGTCGGGCAATCCTTGACTTTAGTCTTGGTGCGGTGGTCCAGTGGAAAGATGCCTGGTTGCTGATGCTATGCGGAGTTGCAGAATGGTGGTTCGATCCCCAGACCGGGAGATGGTGATCAACAAATTAAACTAACGGGTGCATCACTGTCGGTTAAGTTAGCACATGGACATTGAAGCCGCACGTTGCCAGTGCGTCAATAAAATAAAAATACATATACTGCCAGAGCCGTGCTGGAGTCAGAGTACAATAGGCGTAAAAGACTAGGATTGATTGTGACAGATGCATCCACAGATAGTCCCATATGAATCGTCAGTGTGTCAGTATATAAGACATGTGAAAGCTGGTCGGCCAATCCTTGACTTTAGTCTTGGTGCGGTGGTCCAGTGGAAAGATGCCTGGTTGCTGATGCTATGCGGAGTTGCAGAATGGCGGTTCGATCCCCCGACCGGGAGATGGTGATCAACAAATTAAACTAACGGGTGCATCACTGTCGGCTAAGTTAGCACATGGAAATTGAAGCCGCACGTTGCCAGTGCGTCAATAAAATAAAAATACATATACTGCCAGAGCCGTGCTGGAGTCAGAGTACAATAGGCGTAAAAGCCTAGGATTGATTGTGACAGATGCATCCACAGATAGTCCCATATGAATCGTCAGTGTGTCAGTATATCAGACATGTGAAAGCTGGTCGGCCAATCCTTGACTTTAGTCTTGGTGCGGTGGTCCAGTGGAAAGATGCCTGGTTGCTGATGCTATGCGGAGTTGCAGAATGGCGGTTCGATCCCCCGACCGGGAGATGGTGATCAACAAATTAAACTAACGGGTGCATCACTGTCGGCTAAGTTAGCACATGGAAATTGAAGCCGCACGTTGCCAGTGCGTCAATAAAATAAAAATACATATACTGCCAGAGCCGTGCTGGAGTCAGAGTACAATAGGCGTAAAAGCCTAGGATTGATTGTGACAGATGCATCCACAGATAGTCCCATATGAATCGTCAGTGTGTCAGTATATCAGACATGTGAAAGCTGGTCGGCCAATCCTTGACTTTAGTCTTGGTGCGGTGGTCCAGTGGAAAGATGCCTGGTTGCTGATGCTATGCGGAGTTGCAGAATGGCGGTTCGATTCCCCCGACCGGGAGATGGTGATCAACAAATTAAACTAACGGGTGCATCACTGTCGGCTAAGTTAGCACATGGAAATTGAAGCCGCACGTTGGCAGTGCGTCAATAAAATAAAAATACATATACTGCCAGAGCCGTGCTGGAGTCAGAGTACAATAGGCGTAAAAGCCTAGGATTGATTGTGACAGATGCATCCACAGATAGTCCCATATGAATCGTCAGTGTGTCAGTATATCAGACATGTGAAAGCTGGTCGGCCAATCCTTGACTTTTAGTCTTGGTGCGGTGGTCCAGTGGAAAGATGCCTGGTTGCTGATGCTATGCGGTGTTGCAGAATGGCGGTTCGATCCCCCGACCGGGAGATGGTGATCAACAAATTAAACTAACGGGTGCATCACTGTCGGCTAAGTTAGCACATCGAAATTGAAGCCGCACGTTGCCAGTGCGTCAATAAAATAAAAATACATATACTGCCAGAGCCGTGCTGGAGTCAGAGTACAATAGGCGTAAAAGCCTAGGATTGATTGTGACGGATGCATCCACAGATAGTCCCATATGAATCGTCAGTGTGTCAGTATATCAGACATGTGAAAGCCGGTCGGCCAATCCTTGACTTTTAGTCTTGGTGCGGTGGTCCAGTGGAAAGATGCCTGGTTGCTGATGCTATGCGGAGTTGCAGAATGGCGGTTCGATCCCCCGACCGAGAGATGGTGATCAACAAATTAAACTAACGGGTGCATCACTGTCGGCTAAGTTAGCACATGGAAATTGAAGCCGCACGTTGCCAGTGCGTCAATAAAATAAAAATACATATACTGCCAGAGCCGTGCTGGAGTCAGAGTACAATAGGCGTAAAAGCCTAGGATTGATTGTGACAGATGCATCCACAGATAGTCCCATATGAATCGTCAGTGTGTCAGTATATCAGACATGTGAAAGCCGGTCGGCCAATCCTTGACTTTTAGTCTTGGTGCGGTGGTCCAGTGGAAAGATGCCTGGTTGCTGATGCTATGCGGAGTTGCAGAATGGCGGTTCGATCCCCCGACCGAGAGATGGTGATCAACAAATTAAACTAACGGGTGCATCACTGTCGGCTAAGTTAGCACATGGAAATTGAAGCCGCACATTGCCAGTGTGTCAATAAAATAAAAATACATATACTGCCAGAGCCGTGCTGGAGTCAGAGTACAATAGGCGTAAAAGCCTAGGATTGATTGTGACAGATGCATCCACAGATAGTCCCATATGAATCGTCAGTGTGTCAGTATATCAGACATGTGAAAGCTGGTCGGCCAATCCTTGACTTTTAGTCTTGGTGCGGTGGTCCAGTGGAAAGATGCCTGGTTGCTGATGCTATGCGGAGTTGCAGAATGGCGGTTCGATCCCCCGACCGGGAGATGGTGATCAACAAATTAAACTAACGGGTGCATCACTGTCGGCTAAGTTAGCACATGGAAATTGAAGTCGCACGTTGCCAGTGCATCAATAAAATAAAAATACATATACTGCCAGAGCCGTGCTGGAGTCAGAGTACAATAGGCGTAAAAGCCTAGGATTGATTGTGACAGATGTATCCACAGATAGTCCCATATGAATCGTCAGTGTGTCAGTATATCAGACATGTGAAAGCTGGTCGGCCAATCCTTGACTTTTAGTCTTGGTGCGGTGGTCCAGTGGAAAGATGCCTGGTTGCTGATGCTATGCGGAGTTGCAGAATGGCGGTTCGATCCCCCGACCGGGAGATGGTGATCAACAAATTAAACTAACGGGTGCATCACTGTCGGCTAAGTTAGCACATGGAAATTGAAGCCGCACGTTGCCAGTGCGTCAATAAAATAAAAATACATATACTGCCAGAGCGGTGCTGGAGTCAGAGTACAATAGGCGTAAAAGCCTAGGATTGAATTGTGGCGGGTGCATCCACAGATAGTCCCATATGAATCGTCAGTGTGTCAGTATATCAGACATGTGAAAACTGGTCGGCCAATCCTTGACTTACTAGTCTTGGTGCGGTGGTCCAGTGGAAAGATGTCTGGTTGCTGATGCTATGCGTAGTTGCAGTATGGCGGTTCGATCCCCCGACCGGGAGATGGTGATCAACAAATTAAACTAACGGGTGCATCACTGTCGGCTAAGTTAGCACATGGAAATTGAAGCCGCACGTTGCCAGTGCGTCAATAAAATAAAAATACATACATACATACATATGAATGGAGGTTCGATCCCCCGACCGGGAGATGGTGATCATCAAATTAAACTAATGGGTGCATCACTGTCGGCTAAGTTAGCACATGGAAATTGAAGCCGCACGTTGCCAGCGCGTCAATAAAATAAAAATACATATACTGCCAGAGCCGTGCTGGAGTCAGAGTACAATAGGCGTAAAAGCCTAGGATTGATTGTGACAGATGCATCCACAGATAGTCCCATATGAATCGTCAGTGTGTCAGTATATCAGACATGTGAAAGCTAGTCGGCCAATCCTTGACTTTTAGTCTTGGTGCGGTGGTCCAGTGGAAAGATGCCTGGTTGCTGATGCTATGCGGAGTTGCAGAATGGCGGTTCGATCCACCGACCGGGAGATGGTGATCAACAAATTAAACTAACGGATGCATCACTGTCGGCTAAGTTAGCACATGGAAATTGAAGCCGCACGTTGCCAGTGCATCAATAAAATAAAAATACATATACTGCCAGAGCAGTGCTGGAGTCAGAGTACAATAGGCGTAAAAGCCTAGGATTGATTGTGACAGATGCATCCACAGATAGTCCCATATGAATCGTCAGTGTGTCATTATATCAGACATGTGAAAGCTGGTCGGCCAATCCTTGACTTTTAGTCTTAGTGCGGTAGTCCAGTGGAAAGATGCCTGGTTGCTGATGCTATGCGGAGTTGCAGAATGGCGGTTCGATCCCCCGATCGGGAGATGGTGATCAACAAATTAAACTAACGGGTGCATCACTGTCGGCTATGTTAGCACATGGAAATTGAAGCCGCACGTTGCCAGTGCGTCAAAAAAATAAAAATAGATACATACATACATATGAATCGAGGTTCGATCCCCCGACCGGGAGATGGTGATCAACAAATTAAACTAATGGGTGCATCACTGTTGGCTAAATTAGCACATGGAAATTGAAGCCGCACGTTGCCAGTGCGTCAATAAAATAAAAATTCATATACTGCCAGAGCCGTGCTGGAGTCAGAGTACAATAGGCGTTAAAGCCTAGGATTGAATTGTGGCGGGTGCATCCACAGATAGTCCCATATGAATCGTCAGTGTGTCAGTATATCAGACATGTGAAAACTGGTCGGCCAATCCTTGACTTACTAGTCTTGGTGCGGTGGTCCAGTGCAAAGATGCCTGGTTGCTGATGCTATGCGGAGTTGCAGTATGGCGGTTCGATCCCCCGACAGGGAGATGGTGATCAACAAATTAAACTAATGGGTGCATCACTGTCGGCTAAGTTAGCACATGGAAATTGAAGCGGGACCTTGCCAGTGCGTCAATAAAATAAAAATACATATACTGCCAGAGCCGTGCTGGAGTCAGAGTACAATAGGCGTAAAGGCCTAGGATTGAATTCTGGCGGGTGCATCCACAGATAGTCCCATATGAATCGTCAGTGTGTCAGTATATCAGACATGTGAAAACCGGTCGGCCAATCCTTGACTTACTAGTCTTGGTGCGGTGGTCCAGTGGAAAGATGTCTGGTTGCTGATGCTATGCGGAGTTGCAGTATGGCGGTTCGATCCCCCGACCGGGAGATGGTGATCAACAAATTAAACTAATGGGTGCATCACTGTCAGCTAAATTAGCACATGGAAATTGAAGCCGCACGTTGCCAGTGCGTCAATAAAATAAAAATACATATACTGCCAGAGCCGTGCTGGAGTCAGAGTACAATAGGCGTAAAAGCCTAGGATTGAATTGTGGCGGGTGCATCCACAGATAGTCCCATATGAATCGTCAGTGTGTCAGTATATCAGACATGTGAAAACTGGTCGGCCAATCCTTGACTTCCTAGTCTTGGTGCGGTGGTCCAGTGGAAAGATGCCTGGTTGCTGATGCTATGCGGAGTTGCAGAATGGCGGTTCGATCCCCCGACAGGGAGATGGTGATCAACAAATTAAACTAATGGGTGCATCACTGTCGGCTAAGTTAGCACATGGAAATTGAAGCGGCACCTTGCCAGTGCGTCAATAAAATAAAAATACATATACTGCCAGAGCCGTGCTGGAGTCAGAGTACAATAGGCGTAAAGGCCTAGGATTTAATTGTGGCGGGTGCATCCACAGATAGTCCCATATGAATCGTCAGTGTGTCAGTATATCAGACATGTGAAAACCGGTCGGCCAATCCTTGACTTACTAGTCTTGGTGCGGTGGTCCAGTGGAAAGATGTCTGGTTGCTGATGCTATGCGGAGTTGCAGTATGGCGGTTCGATCCCCCGACCGGGAGATGGTGATCAACAAATTAAACTAATGGGTGCATCACTGTCAGCTAAATTTGCACATGGAAATTGAAGCCGCACGTTGCCAGTGCGTCAATAAAATAAAAATACATATACTGCCAGAGCCGTGCTGGAGTCAGAGTACAATAGGCGTAAAAGCCTAGGATTGAATTGTGGCGGGTGCATCCACAGATAGTCCCATATGAATCGTCAGTGTGTCAGTATATCAGACATGTGAAAACTGGTCGGCCAATCCTTGACTTCCTAGTCTTGGTGCGGTGGTCCAGTGGAAAGATGCCTGGTTGCTGATGCTATGCGGAGTTGCAGAATGGCGGTTCGATCCCCCGACCGGGAGATGGTGATCAACAAATTAAACTAACGGGTGCATCACTGTCTGCTAAGTTAGCACATGGAAATTGAAGCAGCACGTTGCCAGTGCGTCAATAAAATAAAAATACATATACTGCCAGAGCCGTGCTGGAGTCAGAGTACAATAGGCGTAAAAGCCTCGGATTGAATTGTGGCGGGTGCATCCACAGATAGTCCCATATGAATCGTCAGTGTGTCAGTATATCAGACATGTGAAAACTGGTCGGCCAATCCTTGACTTACTAATCTTGGTGCGGTGGTCCAGTGGAAAGATGTCTGGTTGCTGATGCTATGCGGAGTTGCAGTATGGCGGTTCGATCCCCCGACCGGGAGATGGTGATCAACAAAGTAAACTAATGGGTGCATCACTGTCGGCTAAGTTAGCACATGGATATTGAAGCTGCACGTTGCCAGTGCGTCAATAAAATAAAAATACATATACTGCCAGAGCCGTGCTGGAGTCAGAGTACAATAGGCGTAAAAGCCTAGGATTGATTGTGACAGATGCATCCACAGATAGTCCCATATGAATCGTCAGTGTGTCAGTATATCAGACATGTGAAAGCTGGTCGGCCAATCCTTGACTTTTAGTCTTGGTGCGGTGGTCCAGTGGAAAGATGCCTGGTTGCTGATGCTATGCGGAGTTGCAGAATGGCGGTTCGATCCCCCGACCGGGAGATGGTGATCAACAAATTAAACTAGCGGGTGCATCACTGTCGGCTAAGTTAGCACATGGAAATTGAGGCCGCACGTTGCCAGTGCGTCAATAAAATAAAAATACATATACTGCCAGAGCCGTGCTGGAGTCAGAGTACAATAGGTGTAAAAGCCTAGGATTGATTGTGACAGATGCATCCACAGATAGTCCCATATCAATCGTCAGTGTGTCAGTATATCAGACATGTGAAAGCTGGTCGGCCAATCCTTGACTTTTAGTCTTGGTGCGGTGGTCCAGTGGAAAGATGCCTGGTTGCTGATGCTATGCGGAGTTGCAGAATGGCGGTTCGATCCCCCGACCGGGAGATGGTGATCAACAAATTAAACTAACGGGTGCATCACTGTCGGCTAAGTTAGCACATGGAAATTGAAGCCGCACGTTGCCAGTGCGTCAATAAAATAGAAATACATATACTGCCAGAGCCGTGCTGGAGTCAGTGTACAATAGGCGTAAAAGCCTAGGATTGATTGTGACAGATGCATCCACAGATAGTCCCATATGAATCGTCAGTGTGTCAGTATATCAGACATGTGAAAGCTGGTCGGCCAATCCTTGACTTTTAGTCTTGGTGCGGTGGTCCGGTGGAAAGATGCCTGGTTGCTGAGGCTATGCGGAGTTGCAGAATGGCGGTTCGATCCCCCCCCCCCCCCGACCGGGAGATGGTGATCAACAAATTAAACTAATGGGTGCATCACTGTCGCCTAAGTTAGCACATGGAAATTGAAGCCGCACGTTGCCAGTGCGTCAATAAAATAAAAATACATATACTGCCAGAGCCGTGCTGGAGTCAGAGTACAATAGGCGTAAAAGCCTAGGATTGATTGTGACAGATGCATCCACAGATAGTCCCATATGAATCGTCAGTGTGTCAGTATATCAGACATGTGAAAGCTGGTTGGCCAATCCTTGACTTTTAGTCTTGGTGCGGTGGTCCAGTGGAAAGATGCCTGGTTGCTGATGCTATGCGGAGTTGCAGAATGGCGGTTCGATCCCCCCCCCCCCCCCCGACCGGGAGATGGTGATCAACAAATTAAACTAACGGGTGCATCACTGTCGCCTAAGTTAGCACATGGAAATTGAAGCCGCACGTTGCCAGTGCGTCAATAAAATAAAAATACATATACTGCCAGAGCCGTGCTGGAGTCAGAGTACAATAGGCGTAAAAGCCTAGGATTGATTGTGACAGATGCATCCACAGATAGTCCCATACGAATCGTCAGTGTGTCAGTATATCAGACATGTGAAAGCTGGTCGGCCAATCCTTGACTTTATAGTCTTGGTGCGGTGGTCCAGTGGAAAGATGCCTGGTTGCTGATGCTATGCGGAGTTGCAGAATGGCGGTTCGATCCCCCGACCGGGAGATGGTGATCAACAAATTAAACTAACGGGTGCATCACTGTCGGCTAAGTTAGCACATGGAAATTGAAGCCGCACGTTGCCAGTGCGTCAATAAAATAAAAATACATATACTGCCAGAGCCGTGCTGGAGTCAGAGTACAATAGGCGCAAAAGCCTAGGATTGAATTGTGGCGGGTGCATCCACAGATAGTCCCATATGAATCGTCAGTGTGTCAGTATATCAGACATGTGAAAACTGGTCGGGCAATCCTTGACTTTAGTCTTGGTGCGGTGGTCCAGTGGAAAGATGCCTGGTTGCTGATGCTATGCGGAGTTGCAGAATGGCGGTTCGATCCCCCGACCGGGAGATGGTGATCAACAAATTAAACTAACGGGTGCATCACTGTCGGTTAAGTTAGCACATGGAAATTGAAGCCGCACGTTGCCAGTGCGTCAATAAAATAAAAATACATATACTGCCAGAGCCGTGCTGGAGTCAGAGTACAATAGGCGTAAAAGACTAGGATTGATTGTTACAGATGCATCCACAGATAGTCCCATATGAATCGTCAGTGTGTCAGTATATAAGACATGTGAAAGCTGGTCGGCCAATCCTTGACTTTAGTCTTGGTGCGGTGGTCCAGTGGAAAGATGCCTGGTTGCTGATGCTATGCGGAGTTGCAGAATGGCGGTTCGATCCCCCGACCGGGAGATGGTGATCAACAAATTAAACTAACGGGTGCATCATTGTCGGCTAAGTTAGCACATGGAAATTGAAGCCGCACGTTGCCAGTGCGTCAATAAAATAAAAATACATATACTGCCAGAGCCGTGCTGGAGTCAGAGTACAATAGGCGTAAAAGCCTAGGATTGATTGTGACAGATGCATCCACAGATAGTCCCATATGAATCGTCAGTGTGTCAGTATATCAGACATGTGAAAGCTGGTCGGCCAATCCTTGACTTTAGTCTTGGTGCGGTGGTCCAGTGGAAAGATGCCTGGTTGCTGATGCTATGCGGAGTTGCAGAATGGCGGTTCGATCCCCCGACCGGGAGATGGTGATCAACAAATTAAACTAACGGGTGCATCACTGTCGGCTAAGTTAGCACATGGAAATTGAAGCCGCACGTTGCCAGTGCGTCAATAAAATAAAAATACATATACTGCCAGAGCCGTGCTGGAGTCAGAGTACAATAGGCGTAAAAGCCTAGGATTGATTGTGACAGATGCATCCACAGATAGTCCCATATGAATCGTCAGTGTGTCAGTATATCAGACATGTGAAAGCTGGTCGGCCAATCCTTGACTTTAGTCTTGGTGCGGTGGTCCAGTGGAAAGATGCCTGGTTGCTGATGCTATGCGGAGTTGCAGAATGGCGGTTCGATCCCCCGACCGGGAGATGGTGATCAACAAATTAAACTAACGGGTGCATCACTGTCGGCTAAGTTAGCACATGGAAATTGAAGCCGCACATTGGCAGTGCGTCAATAAAATAAAAATACATATACTGCCAGAGCCGTGCTGGAGTCAGAGTACAATAGGCGTAAAAGCCTAGGATTGATTGTGACAGATGCATCCACAGATAGTCCCATATGAATCGTCAGTGTGTCAGTATATCAGACATGTGAAAGCTGGTCGGCCAATCCTTGACTTTTAGTCTTGGTGCGGTGGTCCAGTGGAAAGATGCCTGGTTGCTGATGCTATGCGGAGTTGCAGAATGGCGGTTCGATCCCCCGACCGGGAGATGGTGATCAACAAATTAAACTAACGGGTGCATCACTGTCGGCTAAGTTAGCACATGGAAATTGAAGCCGCACGTTGCCAGTGCGTCAATAAAAGAAAAATACATACATACATACATATGAATGGAGGTTCGATCCCCCGACCGGGAGATGGTGATCAACAAATTAAACTAACGGGTGCATCACTGTCGGCTAAGTTAGCACATGGAAATTGAAGCCGCACGTTGCCAGTGCGTCAATAAAATAAAAATACATATACTGCCAGAGCGGTGCTGGAGTCAGAGTACAATAGGCGTAAAAGCCTAGGATTGAATTGTGGCGGGTGCATCCACAGATAGTCCCATATGAATCGTCAGTGTGTCAGTATATCAGACATGTGAAAACTGGTCGGCCAATCCTTGACTTACTAGTCTTGGTGCGGTGGTCCAGTGGAAAGATGTCTGGTTGCTGATGCTATGCGGAGTTGCAGTATGGCGGTTCGATCCCCCGACCGGGAGATGGTGATCAACAAATTAAACTAACGGGTGCATCACTGTCGGTTAAGTTAGCACATGGAAATTGAAGCCGCACGTTGCCAGTGCGTCAATAAAATAAAAATACATACATACATACATATGAATGGAGGTTCGATCCCCCGGACCGGGAGATGGTGATCAACAAATTAAACTAATGGGTGCATCACTGTCGGCTAAGTTAGCACATGGAAATTGAAGCCGCACGTTGCCAGCGCGTCAATAAAATAAAAATACATATACTGCCAGAGCCGTGCTGGAGTCAGAGTACAATAGGCGTAAAAGCCTAGGATTGATTGTGACAGATGCATCCACAGATAGTCCCATATGAATCGTCAGTGTGTCAGTATATCAGACATGTGAAAGCTAGTCGGCCAATCCTTGACTTTTAGTCTTGGTGCGGTGGTGCAGTGGAAAGATGCCTGGTTGCTGATGCTATGCGGAGTTGCAGAATGGCGGTTCGATCCACCGACCGGGAGATGGTGATCAACAAATTAAACTAACGGATGCATCACTGTCGGCTAAGTTAGCACATGGAAATTGAAGCCGCACGTTGCCAGTGCATCAATAAAATAAAAATACATATACTGCCAGAGCAGTGCTGGAGTCAGAGTACAATAGGCGTAAAAGCCTAGGATTGATTGTGACAGATGCATCCACAGATAGTCCCATATGAATCGTCAGTGTGTCATTATATCAGACATGTGAAAGCTGGTCGGCCAATCCTTGACTTTTAGTCTTAGTGCGGTAGTCCAGTGGAAAGATGCCTGGTTGCTGATGCTATGCGGAGTTGCAGAATGGCGGTTCGATCCCCCGATCGGGAGATGGTGATCAACAAATTAAACTAACGGGTGCATCACTGTCGGCTATGTTAGCACATGGAAATTGAAGCCGCACGTTGCCAGTGCGTCAAAAAAATAAAAATACATACATATGAATCGAGGTTCGATCCCCCGACCGGGAGATGGTGATCAACAAATTAAACTAATGGGTGCATCACTGTTGGCTAAATTAGCACATGGAAATTGAAGCCGCACGTTGCCAGTGCGTCAATAAAATAAAAATTCATATACTGCCAGAGCCGTGCTGGAGTCAGAGTACAATAGGCGTTAAAGCCTAGGATTGAATTGTGGCGGGTGCATCCACAGATAGTCCCATATGAATCGTCAGTGTGTCAGTATATCAGACATGTGAAAACTGGTCGGCCAATCCTTGACTTACTAGTCTTGGTGCGGTGGTCCAGTGCAAAGATGCCTGGTTGCTGATGCTATGCGGAGTTGCAGTATGGCGGTTCGATCCCCCGACAGGGAGATGGTGATCAACAAATTAAACTAATGTGTGCATCACTGTCGCCTAAGTTAGCACATAGAAATTGAAGCCGCACGTTGCCAGTGCGTCAATAAAATAAAAATACATATACTGCCAGAGCGGTGCTGGAGTCAGAGTACAATAGGCGTAAAAGTCTAGGATTGAATTGTGGCGGGTGCATCCACAGATAGTCCCATATGAATCGTCAGTGTGTCAGTATATCAGACATGTGAAAACTGGTCGGCCAATCCTTGACTTACTAGTCTTGGTGCGCTGGTCCAGTGGAAAGATGTCTGGTTGCTGATGCTATGCGGAGTTGCAGTATGGCGGTTCGATTGCCCGACCGGGAGATGGTGATCAACAAATTAAACTAATGGGTGCATCACTGTCGGCTAAGTTAGCACATGGAAATTGAAGCCGCACCTTGCCAGTGCGTCAATAAAATAAAAATACATATACTGCCAGAGCCGTGCTGGAGTCAGAGTACAATAGGCGTAAAGGCCTAGGATTGAATTGTGGCGGGTGCATCCACAGATAGTCCCATATGAATCGTCAGTGTGTCAGTATATCAGACATGTGAAAACCGGTCGGCCAATCCTTGACTTACTAGTCTTGGTGCGGTGGTCCAGTGGAAAGATGTCTGGTTGCTGATGCTATGCGGAGTTGCAGTATGGCGGTTCGATCCCCCGACCGGGAGATGGTGATCAACAAATTAAACTAATGGGTGCATCACTGTCAGCTAAATTAGCACATGGAAATTGAAGCCGCACGTTGCCAGTGCGTCAATAAAATAAAAATACATATACTGCCAGAGCCGTGCTGGAGTCAGAGTACAATAGGCGTAAAAGCCTAGGATTGAATTGTGGCGGGTGCATCCACAGATAGTCCCATATGAATCGTCAGTGTGTCAGTATATCAGACATGTGAAAACTGGTCGGCCAATCCTTGACTTCCTAGTCTTGGTGCGGTGGTCCAGTGGAAAGATGCCTGGTTGCTGATGCTATGCGGAGTTGCAGAATGGCGGTTCGATCCCCCGACCGGGAGATGGTGATCAACAAATTAAACTAACGGGTGCATCACTGTCTGCTAAGTTAGCACATGGAAATTGAAGCCGCACGTTGCCAGTGCGTCAATAAAATAAAAATACATATACTGCCAGAGCCGTGCTGGAGTCAGAGTACAATAGGCGTAAAAGCCTCGGATTGAATTGTGGCGGGTGCATCCACAGATAGTCCCATATGAATCGTCAGTGTGTCAGTATATCAGACATGTGAAAACTGGTCGGCCAATCCTTGACTTACTAATCTTGGTGCGGTGGTCCAGTGGAAAGATGTCTGGTTGCTGATGCTATGCGGAGTTGCAGTATGGCGGTTCGATCCCCCGACCGGGAGATGGTGATCAACAAAGTAAACTAATGGGTGCATCACTGTCGGCTAAGTTAGCACATGGATATTGAAGCTGCACGTTGCCAGTGCGTCAATAAAATAAAAATACATATACTGCCAGAGCCGTGCTGGAGTCAGAGTACAATAGGCGTAAAAGCCTAGGATTGATTGTGACAGATGCATCCACAGATAGTCCCATATGAATCGTCAGTGTGTCAGTATATCAGACATGTGAAAGCTGGTCGGCCAATCCTTGACTTTTAGTCTTGGTGCGGTGGTCCAGTGGAAAGATGCCTGGTTGCTGATGCTATGCGGAGTTGCAGAATGGCGGTTCGATCCCCCGACCGGGAGATGGTGATCAACAAATTAAACTAACGGGTGCATCACTGTCGGCTAAGTTAGCACATGGAAATTGAGGCCGCACGTTGCCAGTGCGTCAATAAAATAAAAATACATATACTGCCAGAGCCGTGCTGGAGTCAGAGTACAATAGGTGTAAAAGCCTAGGATTGATTGTGACAGATGCATCCACAGATAGTCCCATATTGGCCGACCAGTTTTCACATGTCTGATATACTGACACACTGACGATTCATATGGGACTATCTGTGGATGCATCCGCCACAATTCAATCCGAGGCTTTTACGCCTATTGTACTCTGACTCCAGCACAGTATATCAGACATGTGAAAGCTGGTCGGCCAATCCTTGACTTTTAGTCTTGGTGCGGTGGTCCAGTGGAAAGATGCCTGGTTGCTGATGCTATGCGGAGTTGCAGTATGGCGGTTCGATTCCCCGACCGGGAGATGGTGATCAACAAATTAAACTAATGGGTGCATCACTGGCGGCTAAGTTAGCACATGGAAATTGAAGCCGCACCTTGCCAGTGCGTCAATAAAATAAAAATACATATACTGCCAGAGCCGTGCTGGAGTCAAAAGGCCTAGGATTGAATTGTGGCGGGTGCATCCACAGATAGTCCCATATGAATCGTCAGTGTGTCAGTATATCAGACATGTGAAAACCGGTCGGCCAATCCTTGACTTACTAGTCTTGGTGCGGTGGTCCAGTGGAAAGATGTCAGGTTGCTGATGCTATGCGGAGTTGCAGTATGGCGGTTCGATCCCCCGACCGGGAGATGGTGATCAACAAATTAAACTAATGGGTGCATCACTGTCAGCTAAATTAGCACATGGAAATTGAAGCCGCACGTTGCCAGTGCGTCAATAAAATAAAAATACATATACTGCCAGAGCCGTGCTGGAGTCAGAGTACAATAGGTGTAAAAGCCTAGGATTGATTGTGACAGATGCATCCACAGATAGTCCCATATTGGCCGACCAGTTTTCACATGTCTGATATACTGACACACTGACGATTCATATGGGACTATCTGTGGATGCATCCGCCACAATTCAATCCGAGGCTTTTACGCCTATTGTACTCTGACTCCAGCACAGTATATCAGACATGTGAAAGCTGGTCGGCCAATCCTTGACTTTTAGTCTTGGTGCGGTGGTCCAGTGGAAAGATGCCTGGTTGCTGATGCTATGCGGAGTTGCAGTATGGCGGTTCGATTCCCCGACCGGGAGATGGTGATCAACAAATTAAACTAATGGGTGCATCACTGGCGGCTAAGTTAGCACATGGAAATTGAAGCCGCACCTTGCCAGTGCGTCAATAAAATAAAAATACATATACTGCCAGAGCCGTGCTGGAGTCAAAAGGCCTAGGATTGAATTGTGGCGGGTGCATCCACAGATAGTCCCATATGAATCGTCAGTGTGTCAGTATATCAGACATGTGAAAACCGGTCGGCCAATCCTTGACTTACTAGTCTTGGTGCGGTGGTCCAGTGGAAAGATGTCAGGTTGCTGATGCTATGCGGAGTTGCAGTATGGCGGTTCGATCCCCCGACCGGGAGATGGTGATCAACAAATTAAACTAATGGGTGCATCACTGTCAGCTAAATTAGCACATGGAAATTGAAGCCGCACGTTGCCAGTGCGTCAATAAAATAAAAATACATATACTGCCAGAGCCGTGCTGGAGTCAGAGTACAATAGGCGTAAAAGCCTAGGATGGAATTGTGGCGGGTGCATCCACAGATAGTCCCATATGAATCGTCAGTGTGTCAGTATATCAGACATGTCAAAACTGGTCGGCCAATCCTTGACTTCCTAGTCTTGGTGCGGTGGTCCAGTGGAAAGATGCCTGGTTGCTGATGCTATGCGGAGTTGCAGAATGGCGGTTCGATCCCCCGACCGGGAGATGGTGATCAACAAATTAAACTAACGGGTGCATCACTGTCTGCTAAGTTAGCACATGGAAATTGAAGCCGCACGTTGCCAGTGTGTCAATAAAATAAAAATACATTTACTGCCAGAGCCGTGCTGGAGTCAGAGTACAATAGGCGTAAAAGCCTCGGATTGAATTGTGGCGGGTGCATCCACAGATAGTCCCATATGAATCGTCAGTGTGTCAGTATATCAGACATGTGAAAACTGGTCGGCCAATCCTTGACTTACTAATCTTGGTGCGGTGGTCCAGTGGAAAGATGTCTGGTTGCTGATGCTATGCGGAGTTGCAGTATGGCGGTTCGATCCCCCGACCGGGAGATGGTGATCAACAAAGTAAACTAATGGGTGCATCACTGTCGGCTAAGTTAGCACATGGATATTGAAGCTGCACGTTCCCAGTGCGTCAATAAAATAAAAATACATATACTGCCAGAGCCGTGCTGGAGTCAGAGTACAATAGGCGTAAAAGCCTAGGATTGATTGTGACAGATGCATCCACAGATAGTCCCATATGAATCGTCAGTGTGTCAGTATATCAGACATGTGAAAGCTGGTCGGCCAATCCTTGACTTTTAGTCTTGGTGCGGTGGTCCAGTGGAAAGATGCCTGGTTGCTGATGCTATGCGGAGATGCAGAATGGCGGTTCGATCCCCCGACCGGGAGATGGTGATCAACAAATTAAACTAACAGGTGCATCACTGTCGGCTAAGTTAGCACATGGAAATTGAGGCCGCACGTTGCCAGTGCGTCAATAAAATAAAAATACATATACTGCCAGAGCCGTGCTGGAGTCAGAGTACAATAGGTGTAAAAGCCTAGGATTGATTGTGACAGATGCATCCACAGATAGTCCCATATGAATCGTCAGTGTGTCAGTATATCAGACATGTGAAAGCTGGTCGGCCAATCCTTGACTTTTAGTCTTGGTGCGGTGGTCCAGTGGAAAGATGCCTGGTTGCTGATGCTATGCGGAGTTGCAGAATGGCGGTTCGATCCCCCGACCGGGAGATGGTGATCAACAAATTAAACTAACGGGTGCATCACTGTCGGCTAAGTTAGCACATGGAAATTGAAGCCGCACGTTGCCAGTGCGTCAATAAAATAAAAATACATATACTGCCAGATCCGTGCTGGAGTCAGAGTACAATAGGCGTAAAAGCCTAGGATTGATTGTGACAGATGCATCCACAGATAGTCCCATATGAATCGTCAGTGTGTCAGTATATCAGACATGTGAAAGCTGGTCGGCCAATCCTTGACTTTTAGTCTTGGTGCGGTGGTCCAGTGGAAAGATGCCTGGTTGCTGATGCTATGCGGAGTTGCAGAATGGCGGTTCGATCCCCCGACCGGGAGATGGTGATCAACAAATTAAACTAACGGGTGCATCACTGTCGGCTAAGTTAGCACATGGAAATTGAAGCCGCACGTTGCCAGTGCGTCAATAAAATAAAAATACATATACTGCCAGAGCCGTGCTGGAGTCAGAGTACAATAGGCGTAAAAGCCTAGGATTGATTGTGACAGATGCATCCACAGATAGTCCCATATGAATCGTCAGTGTGTCAGTATATCAGACATGTGAAAGCTGGTCGGCCAATCCTTGACTTTTAGTCTTGGTGCGGTGGTCCAGTGGAAAGATGCCTGGTTGCTGATGCTATGCGGAGTTGCAGAATGGCGGTTCGATCCCCCCCCCCCCCCCGACCGGGAGATGGTGATCAACAAATTAAACTAACGGGTGCATCACTGTCGGCTAAGTTAGCACATGGAAATTGAAGCCGCATGTTGCCAGAGCGTCAATGAAATAAAAATACATATACTGCCAGAGCCGTGCTGGAGTCAGAGTACAATAGGCGTAAAAGCCTAGGATTGTTTGTTTCAGACGCATCCACAGATAGTCCCATATGAATCGTCAGTGTGTCAGTATATCAGACATGTGAAAGCTCGTCGGCCAATCCTTGACTTTTAGTCTTGGTGCGGTGGTCCAGTGGAAAGATGCCTGGTTGCTGATGCTATGCGGAGTTGAAGAATGGCGGTTCAATCCCCCGACCGCGAGATGGTGATCAACAAATTAAACTAACTGGTGCATCACTGTCGGCTGAGTTAGCACATGGAAATTGAAGCCGCACGTTGCCAGTGCATCAATAAAATAAAAATACATATACTGCCAGAGCCGTGCTGGAGTCAGAGTACTATAGGCGTAAAAGCCTAGGATTGATTGTGACAGATGCATCCACAGATAGTCCCATATGAATCGTCAGTGTATCAGTATATCAGACATGTGAAAGCTGGTCGGCCAATCCTTGACTTTTAGTCTTGGTGCGGTGGTCCAGTGGAAAGATGCCTGGTTGCTGATGCTATGCGGAGTTGCAGAATGGCGGTTCGATCCCCCGACCGGGAGATGGTGATCAACAAATTAAACTAACGGGTGCATCACTGTCGGCTAAGTTAGCGCATGGAAATTGAAGCCGCACGTTGCCAGTGCGTCAATAAAATAAAAATACATATACTGCCAGAGCCGTGCTGGAGTCAGAGTACAATAGGCGTAAAAGCCTAGGATTGATTTTGACAGATGCATCCACAGATAGTCCCATATGAATCGTCAGTGTGTCAGTATATCAGACATGTGAAAGCTGGTCGGCCAATCCTTGACTTTTAGTCTTGGTGCTGTGGTCCAGTGGAAAGATGTATGGTTGCTGATGCTATGCGGAGTTGCAGAATGGCGGTTCGATCCCCCGACTGGGAGATGGTGATCAACAAATTAAACTAACGGGTGCATCACTGTCGGCTAAGTTAGCACATGGAAATTGAAGCCGCACGTTGCCAGTGCGTCAATAAAATAAAAATACATATACTGCCAGAGCCGTGCTGGAGTCAGAGTACAATAGGCGTAAAAGCCTAGGATTGATTGTGACAGATGCATCCACAGATAGTCCCATATGAATCGTCAGTGTGTCAGTATATCAGACATGTGAAAGCTGGTCGGCCAATCCTTGACTTTTAGTCTTGGTGCTGTGGTCCAGTGGAAAGATGTCTGGTTGCTGATGCTATGCGGAGTTGCAGAATGGCGGTTCGATACCCCGACCGGGAGATGGTGATCAACAAATTAAACTAACGGGTGCATCACTGTCGGCTAAGTTAGCACATGGAAATTGAAGCCGCACGTTGCCAGTGCGTCAATAAAATAAAAATACATATACTGCCAGAGCCGTGCTGGAGTCAGAGTACAATAGGCGTAAAAGCCTAGGATTGATTGTGACAGATGCATCCACAGATAGTCCCATATGAATCGTCAGTGTGTCAGTATATCAGACATGTGAAATTTGGTCGGCCAATCCTTGACTTTTAGTCTTGGTGCTGTGGTCCAGTGGAAAGATGCCTGGTTGCTGATGCTATGCGGAGTTGCAGAATGGCGGTTCGATCCCCCGACCGGGAGATGGTGATCAACAAATTAAACAAATGGGTGCATCACTGTTGGCTAAATTAGCACATGGAAATTGAAGCCGCACGTTGCCAGTGCGTCAATAAAATAAAAATACATATACTGCCAGAGCCGTGCTGGAGTCAGAGTACAATAGGCGTAAAAGCCTAGGATTGATTGTGACAGATGCATCCACAGATAGTCCCATATGAATCGTCAGTGTGTCAGTATATCAGACATGTGAAATTTGGTCGGCCAATCCTTGAGTTTTAGTCTTGGTGCTGTGGTCCAGTGGAAAGATGCCTGGTTGCTGATGCTATGCGGAGTTGCAGAATGGCGGTTCGATCCCCCGACCGGGAGATGGTGATCAACAAATTAAACTAACGGGTGCATCACTGTCGGCTAAGTTAGCACATGGAAATTGAAGCCGCACGTTGCCAGTGCGTCAATAAAATAAAAATACATATACTGCCAGAGCCGTGCTGGAGTCAGAGTACAATAGGCGTAAAAGCCTAGGATTGATTGTGACAGATGCATCCACAGATAGTCCCATATAAATCGTCAGTGTGTCAGTATATCAGACATGTGAAAGCTGGTCGGCCAATCCTTGACATTTAGTCTTGGTGCGGTGGTCCAGTGGAAAGATGCCTGGTTGCTGATGCTATGCGGAGTTGCAGAATGGCGGTTCGATCCCCCGACCGGGAGATGGTGATCAACAAATTAAACTAACGGGTGCATCACTGTCGGCTAAGTTAGCACATGGAAATTGAAGCCGCACGTTGCCAGTGCGTCAATAAAATAAAAATACATATATTGCCAGAGCCGTGCTGTAGTCAGAGTACAATAGGCGTAAAAGCCTAGGATTGATTTTGACAGATGCATCCACAGATAGTCCCATATGAATCGTCAGTGTGTCAGTATATCAGACATGTGAAAGCTGGTCGGCCAATTCTTGACTTTTAGTCTTGGTGCGGTGGTCCAGTGGAAAGATGCCTGGTTGCTGATGCTATGCGGAGTTGCAGAATGGCGGTTCGATCCCCCCCCCCCCCCCCGACCGGGAGATGGTGATCAACAAATTAAACTAACGGGTGCATCACTGTCGCCTAAGTTAGCACATGGAAATTGAAGCCGCACGTTGCCAGTGCGTCAATAAAATAAAAATACATATACTGCCAGAGCCGTGCTGGAGTCAGAGTACAATAGGCGTAAAAGCCTAGGATTGATTGTGACAGATGCATCCACAGATAGTCCCATATGAATCGTCAGTGTGTCAGTATATCAGACATGTGAAAGCTGGTCGGCCAATCCTTGAATTTTAGTCTTGGTGCTGTGGTCCAGTGGAAAGATGCCTGGTTGCTGATGCTATGCGGAGTTGCAGAATGGCGGTTCGATCCCCAGACCGGGAGATGGTGATCAACAAATTAAACTAACGGGTGCATCACTGTCGGCTAAGTTAGCACATGGAAATTGAAGCCGCACGTTGCCAGTGCGTCAATAAAATAAAAATACATATACTGCCAGAGCCGTGCTGGAGTCAGAGTACAATAGGCGTAAAAGCCTTGGATTGATTGTGACAGATGGATCCACAGATAGTCCCATATGAATCGTCAGTGTGTCAGTATATCAGACATGTGAAAGCTGGTCGGCCAATCCTTGACATTTAGTCTTGGTGCGGTGGTCCAGTGGAAAGATGCCTGGTTGCTGATGCTATGCGGAGTTGCAGAATGGCGGTTCGATCCCCCGACCGGGAGATGGTGATCAACAAATTAAACTAACGGGTGCATCACTGTCGGCTAAGTTAGCACATGGAAATTGAAGGTGCACGTTGCCAGTGCGTCAATAAAATAAAAATACATATACTGCCAGAGCCGTGCTGGAGTCAGAGTACAATAGGCGTAAAAGCCTAGGATTGATTGTGACAGATGCATCCACAGATAGTCCCATATGAATCGTCAGTGTGTCAGTATATCAGACATGTGAAAGCTGGTCGGCCAATCCTTGACTTTTAGTCTTGGTGCGGTGGTCCAGTGGAAAGATGCCTCGTTGTTGATGCTATGCGGAGTTGCAGAATGGTGGTTCGATCCCCCGACCGGGAGATGGTGATCAACAAATTAAACTAACGGGTGCATCACTGTCGGCTAAGTTAGCACATGGAAATTGAAGCCGCACGTTGCCAGTGCGTCAATAAAATAAAAAAACATATACTGCCAGAGCCGTGCTGGAGTCAGAGTACAATAGGCGTAAAAGCCTAGGATTGATTGTGACAGATGCATCCACAGATAGTCCCATATGAATCGTCAGTGTGTCAGTATATCAGACATGTGAAAGCTGGTCGGCCAATCCTTGACATTTAGTCTTGGTGCGGTGGTCCAGTGGAAAGATGCCTGGTTGCTGATGCTATACGGAGTTGCAGAATGGCGGTTCGATCCCCCGACCGGGAGATGGTGATCAACAAATTAAACTAACGGGTGCATCACTGTCGGCTAAGTTAGCACATGGAAATTGAAGCCGCACGTTGCCAGTGCGTCAATAAAATAAAAATACATATACTGCCAGAGCCGTGCTGGAGTCAGAGTACAATAGGCGTAAAAGCCTAGGATTGAATTGTGGCGGGTGCATCCACAGATAGTCCCATATGAATCGTCAGTGTGTCAGTATATCAGACATGTGAAAACTGGTCAGCCAATCCTTGACTTACTAGTCTTGGTGCGGTGGTCCAGTGCAAAGATGCCTGGTTGCTGATGCTATGCGGAGTTGCAGTATGGCGGTTCGATCCCCTGACCGGGAGATGGTGATCAACAAATTAAACTAATGGGTGCATCACTGTCGGCTAAGTTAGCACATGGAAACTGAAGCCGCACGTTGCCAGTGCGTCAATAAAATAAAAATACATATACTCTCAGAGCCGTGCTGGAGTCAGAGTACAATAAGCGTAAAAGCCTAGGATTGATTGTGACAGATGCATCCACAGATAGTCCCATATGAATCGTCAGTGTGTCAGTATATCAGACATGTGAAAGCTGGTCGGCCAATCCTTGACTTTTAGTCTTGGTGCGGTGGTCCAGTGGAAAGATGCCTGGTTGCTGATGCTATGCGGAGTTACAGAATGGCGGTTCGACCCCCCCCCCCCCCCGACCGGGAGATGGTGATCAACAAATTAAAGTAACGGGTGCATCACTGTCGGCTAAGTTAGCACATGGAAATTGAAGCCGCACGTTGCCAGTGCGTCAATAAAATAAAAATACATATACTGCCAGAGCCGTGCTGGAGTCAGAGTACAATAGGCGTAAAAGCCTAGGATTGATTGTGACAGATGCATCCACAGATAGTCCCATATGAATCGTCAGTGTGTCAGTATATCAGACATGTGAAAGCTGGTCGGCCAATCCTTGACTTTTAGTCTTGGTGCGGTGGTCCAGTGGAAAGATGCCTGGTGGCTGATGCTATGCGGAGTTGCAGAATGGCGGTTCGATCCCCCAACCGGGAGATGGTGATCAACAAATTAAACTAACGGGTGCATCACTGTCGGCTAAGTTACCACATGGAAATTGAAGCCGCACGTTGCCAGTGCGTCAATAAAATAAAAATACATACATACATACATATGAATGGAGGTTCGATCCCCCGACCGGGAAATGGTGATCAACAAATTAAACTAATGGGTGCATCACTGTTGGCTAAGTTAGCACATGGAAATTGAAGCCGCACGTTGCCAGTGCGTCAATAAAATAAAAATACATATACTGCCAGAGCCGTGCTGGAGTCAGAGTACAATAGGCGTAAAAGCCTAGGATTGAATTGTGGCGGGTGCATCCACAGATAGTCCCATATGAATCGTCAGTGTGTCAGTATATCAGACATGTGAAAACTGGTCAGCCAATCCTTGACTTACTAGTCTTGGTGCGGTGGTCCAGTGCAAAGATGCCTGGTTGCTGATGCTATGCGGAGTTGCAGTATGGCGGTTCGATCCCCTGACCGGGAGATGGTGATCAACAAATTAAACTAATGGGTGCATCACTGTCGGCTAAGTTAGCACATGGAAACTGAAGCCGCACGTTGCCAGTGCGTCAATAAAATAAAAATACATATACTCTCAGAGCCATGCTGGAGTCAGAGTACAATAGGCGTAAAAGCCTAGGATTGATTGTGACAGATGCATCCACAGATAGTCCCATATGAATCGTCAGTGTGTCAGTATATCAGACATGTGAAAGCTGGTCGGCCAATCCTTGACTTTTAGTCTTGGTGCGGTGGTCCAGTGGAAAGATGCCTGGTTGCTGATGCTATGCGGAGTTGCAGAATGGCGGTTCGACCCCCCCCCCCCCCCGACCGGGAGATGGTGATCAACAAATTAAAGTAACGGGTGCATCACTGTCGGCTAAGTTAGCACATGGAAATTGAAGCCGCACGTTGCCAGTGCGTCAATAAAATAAAAATACATATACTGCCAGAGCCGTGCTGGAGTCAGAGTACAATAGGCGTAAAAGCCTAGGATTGATTGTGACAGATGCATCCACAGATAGTCCCATATGAATCGTCAGTGTGTCAGTATATCAGACATGTGAAAGCTGGTCGGCCAATCCTTGACTTTTAGTCTTGGTGCGGTGGTCCAGTGGAAAGATGCCTGGTTGCTGATGCTATGCGGAGTTGCAGAATGGCGGTTCGACCCCCCCCCCCCCCCCGACCGGGAGATGGTGATCAACAAATTAAAGTAACGGGTGCATCACTGTCGGCTAAGTTAGCACATGGAAATTGAAGCCGCACGTTGCCAGTGCGTCAATAAAATAAAAATACATATACTGCCAGAGCCGTGCTGGAGTCAGAGTACAATAGGCGTAAAAGCCTAGGATTGATTGTGACAGATGCATCCACAGATAGTCCCATATGAATCGTCAGTGTGTCAGTATATCAGACATGTGAAAGCTGGTCGGCCAATCCTTGACTTTTAGTCTTGGTGCGGTGGTCCAGTGGAAAGATGCCTGGTTGCTGATGCTATGCGGAGTTGCAGAATGGCGGTTCAATCCCCCGACCGGGAGATGGTGATCAACAAATTAAACTAATGGGTGCATCACTGTCGGCTAAGTTAGCACATGGAAATTGAAGCCGCATGTTGCCAGTGCGTCAATAAAATAAAAATACATATACTGCCAGAGCCGTGCTGGAGTCAGAGTACAATAGGCGTAAAAGCCTAGGATTGATTGTGACAGATGCATCCACAGATAGTCCCATATGAATCGTCAGTGTGTCAGTATATCAGACATGTGAAAGCTGGTCGGCCAACCATTGACATTTAGTCTTGGTGCGGTGGTCCAGTGGAAAGATGCCTGGTTGCTGATGCTATACGGAGTTGCAGAATGGCGGTTCGATCCCCCGACCGGGAGATGGTGATCAACAAATTAAACTAACGGGTGCATCACTGTCGGCTAAGTTAGCACATGGAAATTGAAGCCGCACGTTGCCAGTGCTTCAATAAAATAAAAATACATATACTGCCAGAGCCGTGCTGGAGTCAGAGTACAATAGGCGTAAAAGCCTAGGATTGATTGTGACAGATGCATCCACAGATAGTCCCATATGAATCGTCAGTGTGTCAGTATATCAGACATGTGAAAGCTGGTCGGCCAATCCTTGACTTTTAGTCTTGGTACGGTGGTCCAGTGGAAAGATTCCTGGTTGCTGATGCTATGCGGAGTTGCAGAATGGCGGTTCGATCCCCCGACCGGGAGATGGTGATCAACAAATTAAACTAATGGGTGCATCACTGTCAGCTAAGTTAGCACATGGAAATTGAAGCCGCACGTTGCCAGTGCGTCAATAAAATAAAAATACATATACTGCCAGAGCCGTGCTGGAGTCAGAGTACAATAGGCGTAAAAGCCTAGGATTGATTGTGACAGAGGCATCCACAGATAGTCTCATATGAATCGTCAGTGTGTCAGTATATCAGACATGTGAAAGCTGGTCGGCCAATCCTTGACTTTTAGTCTTGGTGCGGTGGTCCAGTGGAAAGATGCCTGGTGTCTGATGCTATGCGGAGTTGCAGAATGGCGGTTCGATCCCCCAACCGGGAGATGGTGATCAACAAATTAAACTAACGGGTGCATCACTGTCGGCTAAGTTAGCACATGGAAATTGAAGCCGCACGTTGCCAGTGCATCAATAAAATAAAAATACATACATACATACATATGAATGGAGGTTCGATCCCCCGACCGGGAAATGGTGATCAACAAATTAAACTAATGGGTGCATCACTGTTGGCTAAGTTAGCACATGGAAATTGAAGCCGCACGTTGCCAGTGCGTCAATAAAATAAAAATACATATACTGCCAGAGCCGTGCTGGAGTCAGAGTACAATAGGCGTAAAAGCCTAGGATTGAATTGTGGCGGGTGCATCCACAGATAGTCCCATATGAATCGTCAGTGTGTCAGTATATCAAACATGTGAAAACTGGTCAGCCAATCCTTGACTTACTAGTCTTGGTGCGGTGGTCCAGTGCAAAGATGCCTGGTTGCTGATGCTATGCGGAGTTGCAGTATGGCGGTTCGATCCCCCGACCGGGAGATGGTGATCAACAAATTAAACTAACGGGTGCATCACTGTCGGCTAAGTTAGCACATGGAAATTGAAGCCGCACGTTGCCAGTGCGTCAATAAAATAAAAATACATATACTGCCAGAGCCGTGCTGGAGTCAGAGTACAATAGGCATAAAAACCTAGGATTGATTGTGACAGATGCATCCACAGATAGTCCCATATGAATCGTCAGTGTGTCAGTATATCAGACATGTGAAAGCTGGTCGGCCAATCCTTGACTTTTAGTCTTGGTGCGGTGGTCCAGTGGAAAGATGCCTGGTTGCTGAACCTATGCGGAGTTGCAGAATGGCGGTTCGATCCCCCGACCGGGAGATGGTGATCAAGAAATTAAACTAACGGGTGCATCACTGTCGGCTAAGTTAGCACATGGAAATTGAAGCCGCACGTTGCCAGTGCGTCAATAAAATAAAAATACATATACTCTCAGAGCCGTGCTGGAGTCAGAGTACAATAGGCGTAAAAGCCTAGGATTGATTGTGACAGATGCATCCACAGATAGTCCCATATGAATCGTCAGTGTGTCGGTATATCAGACATGTGAAAGCTGGTCGGCCAATCCTTGAATTTTAGTCTTGGTGCGGTGGTCCAGTGGAAAGATGCCTGGTTGCTGATGCTATGCGGAGTTGCAGAATGGCGGTTCGATCCCCCGACCGGGAGATGGTGATCAACAAATTAAACTAACGGGTGCATCACTGTCGGCTAAGTTAGCACATGGAAATTGAAGCCGCACGTTGCCAGTGTGTCAATAAAATAAAAATACATATACTGCCAGAGCCGTGCTGGGTCAGAGTACAATAGGCGTAAAAGCCTAGGATTGATTGTGACAGATGCATCCACAGATAGTCCCATATGAATCGTCAGTGTGTCAGTATATCAGACATGTGAAAGCTGGTCGGCCAATCCTTGACTTTTAGTCTTGGTGCGGTGGTCCAGTGGAAAGATGCCTGGTTGCTGATGCTATGCGGAGTTGCAGAATGGCGGTTCGATCCCCCGACCGGGAGATGGTGATCAACAAATTAAACTAACAGGTGCATCACTGTCGGCTAAGTTAGCACATGGAAATTGAAGCCGCACGTTGCCAGTGCGTGAATAAAATAAAAATACATATACTGCCAGAGCCCTGCTGGAGTCAGAGTACAATAGGCGTAAAAGCCTAGGATTGATTGTGACAGATGCATCCACAGATAGTCCCATATGAATCGTCAGTGTGTCAGTATATCAGACATGTGAAAGCCGGTCGGCCAATCCTTGACTTTTAGTCTTGGTGCTGTGGTCCAGTGGAAAGATGCCTGGTTGCTGATGCTATGCGGAGTTGCAGAATGGCGGTTCGATCCCCCGACCGGGAGATGGTGATCAACAAATTAAACTAACGGGTGCATCACTGTCGGCTAAGTTAGCACATGGAAATTGAAGCCGCACGTTGCCAGTGCGTCAAAAAAATAAAAATACATATACTGCCAGAGCCGTGCTGGAGTCAGAGTACAATAGGCGTAAAAGCCAAGGATTGATTGTGACAGATGCATCCACAGATAGTCCCATATGAATCGTCAGTCTGTCAGTATATCAGACATGTGAAAGCTGGTCGGCCAATCCTTGACTTTTAGTCTTGGTGCGGTGGTACAGTGGAAAGATGCCTGGTTGCTGATGCTATGCGGAGTTGCAGAATTGCGGTTCGATCCCCCGACCGGGAGATGGTGATCAACAAATTAAACTAATGGGTGCATCACTGTCGGCTAAGTTAGCACATGGAAATTGAAGCCGCACGTTGCCAGTGCGTCAGAAAAATAAAAATACATATACTGCCAGAGCCGTTCTGGAGTCAGAGTACAATAGGCGTAAAAGCCTAGGATTGATTGTGACAGATGCATCCACAGATAGTCCCATATGAATCGTCAGTGTGTCAGTATATCAGACATGTGAAAGCTGGTTGGCCAATCCTTGACTTTTAGTCTTGGTGCGGTGGTCCAGTGGAAAGATGCCTGGTTGCTGATGCTATGCGGAGTTGCAGAATGGCGGTTCGATCCCCCGACCGGGAGATGGTGATCAACAAATTAAACTAACGGGTGCATCACTGTCGGCTAAGTTAGCACATGGAAATTGAAGCCGCACGTTGCCAGTGCGTCAATAAAATAAAAATACATATACTGCCAGAGCCGTGCTGGAGTCAGAGTACAATAGGCGTAAAAGCCTAGGATTGATTGTGACAGATGCATCCACAGATAGTCCCATATGAATCGTCAGTGTGTCAGTATATCAGACATGTGAAAGCTGGTCGGCCAATCCTTGACTTTTAGTCTTGGTGCGGTGGTCCAGTGGAAAGATGCCTGGTTGCTGATGCTATGCGGAGTTGCAGAATGGCGGTTCGATCCCCCGACCGGGAGATGGTGATCAACAAATTAAACTAACGGGTGCATCACTGTCGGCTAAGTTAGCACATGGAAATTGAAGCCGCACGTTGCCAGTGCGTCAAAAAAATAAAAATACATATACTGCCAGAGCCGTGCTGGGGTCAGAGTACAATAGGCATAAAAGCCTAGGATTGATTGTGACAGATGCATCCACAGATAGTCCCATATGAATCGTCAGTGTGTCAGTATATCAGACATGTGAAAGCTGGTCGGCCAATCCTTGACTTTTAGTCTTGGTGCGGTGGTCCAGTGGAAAGATGCCTGGTTGCTGATGCTATGCGGAGTTGCAGAATGGCGGTTCGATCCCCCGACCGGGAGATGGTGATCAACAAATTAAACTAATGGGTGCATCACTGTCGTCTAAGTTAGCACATGGAAATTGAAGCCGCACGTTGCCAGTGCGTCAAAAAAATAAAAAATACATATACTGCCAGAGCCGTGCTGGAGTCAGAGTACAATAGGCGTAAAAGCCTAGGATTGATTGTGACAGATGCATCCACAGATAGTCCCATATGAATCGTCAGTGTGTCAGTATATCAGACATGTGAAAGCTGGTCGGCCAATCCTTGACTTTTAGTCTTGGTGCGGTGGTCCAGTGGAAAGATGCCTGGTTGCTGATGCTATGCGGAGTTGCAGAATGGTGGTTCGATCCCCCGACCGGGAGATGGTGATCAACAAATTAAACTAACGGTGCATCACTGTCGGCTAAGTTAGCACATGGAAATTGAAGCCGCACGTTGCCAGTGCGTCAAAAAAATAAAAATACATATGCTGCCAGAGCCGTGCTGGAGTCAGAGTACAATAGGCGTAAAAGCCTAGGATTGATTGTGACAGATGCATCCACAGATAGTCCCATATGAATCGTCAGTGTGTCAGTATATCAGACATGTGAAAGCTGGTTGGCCAATCCTTGACTTTTAGTCTTGGTGCGGTGGTCCAGTGGAAAGATGCCTGGTTGCTGATGCTATGCGGAGTTGCAGAATGGCGGTTCGATCCCCCGACCGGGAGATGGTGATCAACAAATTAAACTAACGGGTGCATCACTGTCGGCTAAGTTAGCACATGGAAATTGAAGCCGCACGTTGCCAGTGCGTCAATAAAATAAAAATACATATACTGCCAGAGCCGTGCTGGAGTCAGAGTACAATAGGCGTAAAAGCCTAGGATTGATTGTGACAGATGCATCCACAGATAGTCCCATATGAATCGTCAGTGTGTCAGTATATCAGACATGTGAAAGTTGGTCGGCCAATCCTTGACTTTTAGTCTTGGTGCGGTGGTCCAGTGGAAAGATGCCTGGTTGCTGATGCTATGCGGAGTTGCAGAATGGCGGTTCGATCCCCCGACCGGGAGATGGTGATCAACAAATTAAACTAACGGGTGCATCACTGTCGGCTAAGTTAGCACATGAAAATTGAAGCCGCACGTTGCCAGTGCGTCAATAAAATAAAAATACATATACTGCCAGAGCCGTGCTGGAGTCAGAGTACAATAGGTGTAAAAGCCTAGGATTGATTGTGACAGATGCATCCACAGATAGTCCCATATGAATCGTCAGTGTGTCAGTATATCAGACATGTGAAAGTTGGTCGGCCAATCCTTGACTTTTAGTCTTGGTGCGGTGGTCCAGTGGAAAGATGCCTGGTTGCTGATGCTATGTGGAGTTGCAGAATGGCGGTTCGATCCCCCGACCGGGAGATGGTGATCAACAAATTAAACTAACGGGTGCATCACTGTCGGCTAAGTTAGCACATGGGAAATTGAAGCCGCACGTTGCCAGTGCGTCAAAAAAATAAAAATACATATACTGCCAGAGCCGTGCTGGAGTCAGAGTACAATAGGCGTAAAAGCCTAGGATTGATTGTGACAGATGCATCCACAGATAGTCCCATATGAATCGTCAGTGTGTCAGTATATCAGACATGTGAAAGCTGGTCGGCCAATCCTTGACTTTTAGTCTTGGTGCGGTGGTCCAGTGGAAAGATGCCTGGTTGCTGATGCTATGCGGAGTTGCAGAATGGCGGTTCGATCCCCCGACTGGGAGATGGTGATCAACAAATTAAACTAACGGGTGCATCACTGTCGGCTAAGTTAGCACATGAAAATTGAAGCCGCACGTTGCCAGTGCGTCAATAAAATAAAAATACATATACTGCCAGAGCCGTGCTGGAGTCAGAGTACAATAGGCGTAAAAGCCTAGGATTGATTGTGACAGATGCATCCACAGATAGTCCCATATGAATCGTCAGTGTGTCAGTATATCAGACATGTGAAAGTTGGTCGGCCAATCCTTGACTTTTAGTCTTGGTGCGGTGGTCCAGTGGAAAGATGCCTGGTTGCTGATGCTATGCGGAGTTGCAGAATGGCGGTTCGATCCCCCGACCGGGAGATGGTGATCAACAAATTAAACTAACGGGTGCATCACTGTCGGCTAAGTTAGCACATGAAAATTGAAGCCGCACGTTGCCAGTGCGTCAATAAAATAAAAATACATATACTGCCAGAGCCGTGCTGGAGTCAGAGTACAATAGGCGTAAAAGCCTAGGATTGATTGTGACAGATGCATCCACAGATAGTCCCATATGAATCGTCAGTGTGTCAGTATATCAGACATGTGAAAGCTGGTCGGCCAATCCTTGACTTTTAGTCTTGGTGCGGTGGTCCAGTGGAAAGATGCCTGGTTGCTGATGCTATGCGGAGTTGCAGAATGGCGGTTCGATCCCCCGACCGGGAGATGGTGATCAACAAATTAAACTAACGGGTGCATCACTGTCGGCTAAGTTAGCACATGGAAATTGAAGCCGCACGTTGCCAGTGCGTCAAAAAAATAAAAATACATATACTGCCAGAGCCGTGCTGGGGTCAGAGTACAATAGGCATAAAAGCCTAGGATTGATTGTGACAGATGCATCCACAGATAGTCCCATATGAATCGTCAGTGTGTCAGTATATCAGACATGTGAAAGCTGGTCGGCCAATCCTTGACTTTTAGTCTTGGTGCGGTGGTCCAGTGGAAAGATGCCTGGTTGCTGATGCTATGCGGAGTTGCAGAATGGCGGTTCGATCCCCCGACCGGGAGATGGTGATCAACAAATTAAACTAATGGGTGCATCACTGTCGGCTAAGTTAGCACATGGAAATTGAAGCCGCACGTTGCCAGTGCATCAAAAAAATAAAAAATACATATACTGCCAGAGCCGTGCTGGAGTCAGAGTACAATAGGCGTAAAAGCCTAGGATTGATTGTGACAGATGCATCCACAGATAGTCCCATATGAATCGTCAGTGTGTCAGTATATCAGACATGTGAAAGCTGGTCGGCCAATCCTTGACTTTTAGTCTTGGTGCGGTGGTCCAGTGGAAAGATGCCTGGTTGCTGATGCTATGCGGAGTTGCAGAATGGCGGTTCGATCCCCCGACCGGGAGATGGTGATCAACAAATTAAACTAACGGTGCATCACTGTCGGCTAAGTTAGCACATGGAAATTGAAGCCGCACGTTGCCAGTGCGTCAAAAAAATAAAAATACATATGCTGCCAGAGCCGTGCTGGAGTCAGAGTACAATAGGCTTAAAAGCCTAGGATTGATTGTGACAGATGCATCCACAGATAGTCCCATATGAATCGTCAGTGTGTCAGTATATCAGACATGTGAAAGCTGGTTGGCCAATCCTTGACTTTTAGTCTTGGTGCGGTGGTCCAGTGGAAAGATGCGTGGTTGCTGATGCTATGCGGAGTTGCAGAATGGCGGTTCGATCCCCCGACCGGGAGATGGTGATCAACAAATTAAACTAACGGGTGCATCACTGTCGGCTAAGTTAGCACATGGAAATTGAAGCCGCACGTTGCCAGTGCGTCAATAAAATAAAAATACATATACTGCCAGAGCCGTGCTGGAGTCAGAGTACAATAGGCGTAAAAGCCTAGGATTGATTGTGACAGATGCATCCACAGATAGTCCCATATGAATCGTCAGTGTGTCAGTATATCAGACATGTGAAAGCTGGTCGGCCAATCCTTGACTTTTAGTCTTGGTGCGGTGGTCCAGTGGAAAGATGCCTGGTTGCTGATGCTATGCGGAGTTGCAGAATGGCGGTTCGATCCCCCGACCGGGAGATGGTGATCAACAAATTAAACTAACGGGTGCATCACTGTCGGCTAAGTTAGCACATGGGAAATTGAAGCCGCACGTTGCCAGTGCGTCAAAAAAATAAAAATACATATACTGCCAGAGCCGTGCTGGAGTCAGAGTACAATAGGCGTAAAAGCCTAGGATTGATTGTGACAGATGCATCCACAGATAGTCCCATATGAATCGTCAGTGTGTCAGTATATCAGACATGTGAAAGCTGGTCGGCCAATCCTTGACTTCTAGTCTTGGTGCGGTGGTCCAGTGGAAAGATGCCTGGTTGCTGATGCTATGCGGAGTTGCAGAATGGCGGTTCGATCCCCCGACTGGGAGATGGTGATCAACAAATTAAACTAACGGGTGCATCACTGTCGGCTAAGTTAGCACATGAAAATTGAAGCCGCACGTTGCCAGTGCGTCAATAAAATAAAAATACATATACTGCCAGAGCCGTGCTGGAGTCAGAGTACAATAGGCGTAAAAGCCTAGGATTGATTGTGACAGATGCATCCACAGATAGTCCCATATGAATCGTCAGTGTGTCAGTATATCAGACATGTGAAAGTTGGTCGGCCAATCCTTGACTTTTAGTCTTGGTGCGGTGGTACAGTGGAAAGATGCCTGGTTGCTGATGCTATGCGGAGTTGCAGAATGGCGGTTCGATCCCCCGACCGGGAGATGGTGATCAACAAATTAAACTAACGGGTGCATCACTGTCGGCTAAGTTAGCACATGAAAATTGAAGCCGCACGTTGCCAGTGCGTCAATAAAATAAAAATACATATACTGCCAGAGCCGTGCTGGAGTCAGAGTACAATAGGCGTAAAAGCCTAGGATTGATTGTGACAGATGCATCCACAGATAGTCCCATATGAATCGTCAGTGTGTCAGTATATCAGACATGTGAAAGTTGGTCGGCCAATCCTTGACTTTTAGTCTTGGTGCGGTGGTCCAGTGGAAAGATGCCTGGTTGCTGATGCTATGTGGAGTTGCAGAATGGCGGTTCGATCCCCCGACCGGGAGATGGTGATCAACAAATTAAACTAACGGGTGCATCACTGTCGGCTAAGTTAGCACATGGGAAATTGAAGCCGCACGTTGCCAGTGCGTCAAAAAAATAAAAATACATATACTGCCAGAGCCGTGCTGGAGTCAGAGTACAATAGGCGTAAAAGCCTAGGATTGATTGTGACAGATGCATCCACAGATAGTCCCATATGAATCGTCAGTGTGTCAGTATATCAGACATGTGAAAGCTGGTCGGCCAATCCTTGACTTTTAGTCTTGGTGCGGTGGTCCAGTGGAAAGATGCCTGGTTGCTGATGCTATGCGGAGTTGCAGAATGGCGGTTCGATCCCCCGACTGGGAGATGGTGATCAACAAATTAAACTAACGGGTGCATCACTGTCGGCTAAGTTAGCACATGAAAATTGAAGCCGCACGTTGCCAGTGCGTCAATAAAATAAAAATACATATACTGCCAGAGCCGTGCTGGAGTCAGAGTACAATAGGCGTAAAAGCCTAGGATTGATTGTGACAGATGCATCCACAGATAGTCCCATATGAATCGTCAGTGTGTCAGTATATCAGACATGTGAAAGTTGGTCGGCCAATCCTTGACTTTTAGTCTTGGTGCGGTGGTCCAGTGGAAAGATGCCTGGTTGCTGATGCTATGCGGAGTTGCAGAATGGCGGTTCGATCCCCCGACCGGGAGATGGTGATCAACAAATTAAACTAACGGGTGCATCACTGTCGGCTAAGTTAGCACATGAAAATTGAAGCCGCACGTTGCCAGTGCGTCAATAAAATAAAAATACATATACTGCCAGAGCCGTGCTGGAGTCAGAGTACAATAGGCGTAAAAGCCTAGGATTGATTGTGACAGATGCATCCACAGATAGTCCCATATGAATCGTCAGTGTGTCAGTATATCAGACATGTGAAAGTTGGTCGGCCAATCCTTGACTTTTAGTCTTGGTGCGGTGGTCCAGTGGAAAGATGCCTGGTTGCTGATGCTATGCGGAGTTGCAGAATGGCGGTTCGATCCCCCGACCGGGAGATGGTGATCAACAAATTAAACTAACGGGTGCATCACTGTCGGCTAAGTTAGCACATGGAAATTGAAGCCGCACGTTGCCAGTGCATCAATAAAATAAAAATACATATACTGCCAGAGCCGTGCTGGAGTCAGAGTACAATAGGCGTAAAAGCCTAGGATTGATTGTGACAGATGCATCCACAGATAGTCCCATATGAATCGTCAGTGTGTCAGTATATCAGACATGTGAAAGCTGGTCGGCCAATCCTTGACTTTTAGTCTTGGTGCGGTGGTCCAGTGGAAAGATGCCTGGTTGCTGATGCTATGCGGAGTTGCAGAATGGCGGTTCGATCCCCCGACCGGGAGATGGTGATCAACAAATTAAACTAACGGGTGCATCACTGTCGGCTAAGTTAGCACATGGAAATTGAAGCCGCACGTTGCCAGTGCGTCAATAAAATAAAAATACATATACTGCCAGAGCCGTGCTGGAGTCAGAGTACAATAGGCGTAAAAGCCTAGGATTGATTGTGACAGATGCATCCACAGATAGTCCCATATGAATCGTCAGAGTGTCAGTATATCAGACATGTGAAAGCTGGTCGGCCAATCCTTGACTTTTAGTCTTGGTGCGGTGGTCCAGTGGAAAGATGCCTGGTTACTGATGCTATGCGGAGTTGCAGAATGGCAGTTCGATCGCCCGACCGGGAGATGGTGATCAACAAATTAAACTAACGGGTGCATCACTGTCGGCTAAGTTAGCACATGGAAATTGAAGCCGCACGTTGCCAGTGCGTCAATAAAATAAAAATACATATACTGCCAGAGCCGTGCTGGAGTCAGAGTACAATAGGCGTAAAAGCCTAGGATTGATTGTGACAGATGCATCCACAGATAGTCCCATATGAATCGTCAGTGTGTCAGTATATCAGACATGTGAAAGCTGGTCGGCCAATCCTTGACTTTTAGTATTGGTGCGGTGGTCCAGTGGAAAGATGCCTGGTTACTGATGCTATGCGGAGTTGCAGAATGGCGGTTCGATCCCCCGACCGGCAGATGGTGATCAACAAATTAAACTAATGGGTGCATCACTGTCGGCTAAGTTAGCACATGGAAATTGAAGCCGCACGTTGCCAGTGCGTCAATAAAATAAAAATACATATACTGCCAGAGCCATGCTGGAGTCTAGAGTACAATAGGCGTAAAAGCCTAGGATTGATTGTGACAGATGCATCCACAGATAGTCCCATATGAATCGTCAGTGTGTCAGTATATCAGACATGTGAAAGCTGGTCGGCCAATCCTTGACTTTTAGTCTTGGTGCGGTGGTCCAGTGGAAAGATGCCTGGTTGCTGATGCTATGCGGAGTTGCAGAATGGCGGTTCGATCCCCCGACCGGGAGATGGTGATCAACAAATTAAACTAACGGGTGCATCACTGTCGGCTAAGTTAGCACATGGAAATTGAAGCCGCACGTTGCCAGTGCGTCAATAAAATAAAAATACATATACTGCCAGAGCCATGCTGGAGTCAGAGTACAATAGGCGTAAAAGCCTAGGATTGATTGTGACAGATGCATCCACAGATAGTCCCATATGAATCGTCAGTGTGTCAGTATATTAGACATGTGAAAGCTGGTCGGCCAATCCTTGACTTTTAGTCTTGGTGCGGTGGTCCAGTGGAAAGATGCCTGGTTACTGATGCTATGCGGAGTTGCAGAATGGCAGTTCGATCGCCCGACCGGGAGATGGTGATCAACAAATTAAACTAACGGGTGCATCACTGTCGGCTAAGTTAGCACATGGAAATTGAAGCCGCACGTTGCCAGTGCGTCAATAACATAAAAATACATATACTGCCAGAGCCGTGCTGGAGTCAGAGTATAATAGGCGTAAAAGCCTAGGATTGATTGTGACAGATGCATCCACAGATAGTCCCATATGAATCGTCAGTGTGTCAGTATATCAGACATGTGAAAGCTGGTCGGCCAATCCTTGACTTTTAGTATTGGTGCGGTGGTCCAGTGGAAAGATGCCTGGTTGCTGATGCTATGCGGAGTTGCAGAATGGCGGTTCGATCCCCCGACGGGAGATGGTGATCAACAAATTAAACTAACGGGTGCATCACTGTCGGCTAAGTTAGCACATGGAAATTGAAGCCGCACGTTGCCAGTGCGTCAATAAAATAAAAATACATATACTGCCAGAGCCTTGCTGGAGTCAGAGTACAATAGGCGTAAAAGCCTAGGATTGATTGTAACAGATGCATCCACAGATAGTCCCATATGAATCGTCAGTGTGTCAGTATATCAGACATGTGAAAGCTGGTCGGCCAATCCTTGACTTTTAGTCTTGGTGCGATGGTCCAGTGGAAAGATGCCTGGTTGCTGATGCTATGCGGAGTTGCAGAATGGCGGTTCGATCCCCCGACAGGGAGATGGTGATCAACAAATTAAACTAACGGGTGCATCACTGTTGGCTAAGTTAGCACATGGAAATTGAAGCCGCACGTTGCCAGTGCGTCAATAAAATAAAAATACATATACTGCCAGAGCCGTGCTGGAGTCAGAGTACAATAGGCGTAAAAGCCTAGGATTGATTGTGACAGATGCATCCACAGATAGTCCCATATGAATCGTCAGTGTGTCAGTATATCAGACATGTGAAAGCTGGTCGGCCAATCCTTGAATTTTAGTCTTGGTGCGGTGGCCCAGTGGAAAGATGCCTGGTTACTGATGCTATGCGGAGTTGCAGAATGGCAGTTCGATTGCCCGACCGGGAGATGGTGATCAACAAATTAAACTAACGGGTGCACCACTGTCGGCTAAGTTAGCACATGGAAATTGAAGCCGCACGTTGCCAGTGCGTCAATAAAATAAAAATACATATACTGCCAGAGCCGTGCTGGAGTCAGAGTACAATAGGCGTAAAAGCCTAGGATTGATTGTGACAGATGCATCCACAGATAGTCCCATATGAATCGTCAGTGTGTCAGTATATCAGACATGTGAAAGCTGGTCGGCCAATCCTTGACTTTTAGTCTTGGTGCGGTGGTCCAGTGGAAAGATGCCTGGTTACTGATGCTATGCGGAGTTGCAGAATGGCGGTTCGATCCCCCGACCGGGAGATGGTGATCAACAAATTAAACTAATGGGTGCATCACTGTCGGCTAAGTTAGCACATGGAAATTGAAGCCGCACGTTGCCAGTGCGTCAATAAAATAAAAATACATATACTGCCAGAGCCGTGCTGGAGTCAGAGTACAATAGGCGTAAAAGCCTAGGATTGATAGTGACAGATGCATCCACAGATAGTCTCATATGAATCGTCAGTGTGTCAGTATATCAGACATGTGAAAGCTGGTCGGCCAATCCTTGACTTTTAGTCTTGGTGCGGTGGTCCAGTGGAAAGATGCCTGGTTGCTGATGCTATGCGGAGTTGCAGAATGGCGGTTCGATCCCCCGACCGGGAGATGGTGATCAACAAATTAAACTAACGGGTGCATCACTGTCGGCTAAGTTAGCACATGGAAATTGAAGCCGCACGTTGCCAGTGCGTCAATAAAATAAAAATACATATACTGCCAGAGCCGTGCTGGAGTCAGAGTACAATAGGCGTAAAAGCCTAGGATTGATTGTGACAGATGCATCCACAGATAGTCCCATATGAATCGTCAGTGTGTCAGTATATCAGACATGTGAAAGCTGGTCGGCCAATCCTTGAATTTTAGTCTTGGTGCGGTGGCCCAGTGGAAAGATGCCTGGTTACTGATGCTATGCGGAGTTGCAGAATGGCAGTTCGATCGCCCGACCGGGAGATGGTGATCAACAAATTAAACTAACGGGTGCACCACTGTCGGCTAAGTTAGCACATGGAAATTGAAGCCGCACGTTGCCAGTGCGTCAATAAAATAAAAATACATATACTGCCAGAGCCGTGCTGGAGTCAGAGTACAATAGGCGTAAAAGCCTAGGATTGATTGTGACAGATGCATCCACAGATAGTCCCATATGAATCGTCAGTGTGTCAGTATATCAGACATGTGAAAGCTGGTCGGCCAATCCTTGACTTTTAGTCTTGGTGCGGTGGTCCAGTGGAAAGATGCCTGGTTACTGATGCTATGCGGAGGTGCAGAATGGCGGTTCGATCCCCCGACCGGGAGATGGTGATCAACAAATTAAACTAATGGGTGCATCACTGTCGGCTAAGTTAGCACATGGAAATTGAAGCCGCACGTTGCCAGTGCGTCAATAAAATAAAAATACATATACTGCCAGAGCCGTGCTGGAGTCAGAGTACAATAGGCGTAAAAGCCTAGGATTGATAGTGACAGATGCATCCACAGATAGTCTCATATGAATCGTCAGTGTGTCAGTATATCAGACATGTGAAAGCTGGTCGGCCAATCCTTGACTTTTAGTCTTGGTGCGGTGGTCCAGTGGAAAGATGCCTGGTTGCTGATGCTATGCGGAGTTGCAGAATGGCGGTTCGATCCCCCGACCGGGAGATGGTGATCAACAAATTAAACTAACGGGTGCATCACTGTCGGCTAAGTTAGCACATGGAAATTGAAGCCGCACGTTGCCAGTGCGTCAATAAAATAAAAATACATATACTGCCAGAGCCGTGCTGGAGTCTAGAGTACAATAGGCGTAAAAGCCTGGGATTGATTGTGACAGATGCATCCACAGATAGTCCCATATGAATCGTCAGTGTGTCAGTATATCAGACATGTGAAAGCTGGTCGGCTAATCCTTGACTTTTAGTCTTGGTGCGGTGGTCCAGTGGAAAGATGCCTGGTTGCTGATGCTATGCGGAGTTGCAGAATGGCGGTTCGATCCCCCGACCGGGAGATGGTGATCAACAAATTAAACTAACGGGTGCATCACTGTCGGCTAAGTTAGCACATGGAAATTGAAGCCGCACGTTGCCAGTGCGTCAATAAAATAAAAATACATATACTGCCAGAGCCGTGCTGGAGTCAGAGTACAATAGGCGTAAAAGCCTAGGATTGATTGTGACAGATGCATCCACAGATAGTCCCATATGAATCGTCAGTGTGTCAGTATATCAGACATGTGAAAGCTGGTCGGCCAATCCTTGACTTTTAGTCTTGGTGCGGTGGTCCAGTGGAAAGATGCCTGGTTGCTGATGCTATGCGGAGTTGCAGAATGGCGGTTCGATCCCCCGACCGGGAGATGGTGATCAACAAATTAAACTAACGGGTGCATCACTGTCGGCTAAGTTAGCACATGGAAATTGAAGCCGCACGTTGCCAGTGCGTCAATAAAATAAAAATACATATACTGCCAGAGCCGTGCTGGAGTCAGAGTACAATAGGCGTAAAAGCCTAGGATTGATTGTGACAGATGCATCCACAGATAGTCCCATATGAATCGTCAGTGTGTCAGTATATCAGACATGTGAAAGCTGGTCGGCCAATCCTTGACTTTTAGTCTTGGTGCGGTGGTCCAGTGGAAAGATGCCTGGTTGCTGATGCTATGCGGAGTTGCAGAATGGCGGTTCGATCCCCCGACCGGGAGATGGTGATCAACAAATTAAACTAACGGGTGCATCACTGTCGGCTAAGTTAGCACATGGAAATTGAAGCCGCACGTTGCCAGTGCGTCAATAAAATAAAAATACACACATACATACATATGAATGGAGGTTCGATCCCCCGACCGGGAGATGGTGATCAACAAATTAAACTAATGGGTGCATCACTGTCGGCTAAGTTAGCACATGGAAATTGAAGCCGCACGTTGCCAGTGCGTCAATAAAATAAAAATACATATACTGCCAGAGCCGTGCTGGAGTCAGAGTACAATAGGCGTAAAGGCCTAGGATTGAATTGTGGCGGGTGCATCCACAGATAGTCCCATATGAATCGTCAGTGTGTCAGTATATCAGACATGTGAAAACTTGTCGGCCAATCCTTGACTTACTAATCTTTGTGCGGTGGTCCAGTGGAAAGATGTCCCGTTGCTGATGCTATGCGGAGTTGCAGTATGGCGGTTCGATCCCCCGACCGGGAGATGGTGATCAACAAATTAAACTAATGGGTGCATCACTGTCGGCTAAGTTAGCACATGGAAATTGAAGCCGCACGTTGCCAGTGCATCAATAAAATAAAAATACATATACTGCCAGAGCCGTGCTGGAGTCAGAGTACAATAGGCGTAAAAGCCTAGTATTGAATTGTAGCGGGTGCATCCACAGATAGTCCCATATGAATCGTCAGTGTGTCAGTATATCAGACATGTGAAAACTGGTCGGCCAATCCTTGACTTACTAGTCTTGGTGCGGTGGTCCAGTGGAAAGATGTCTGGTTGCTGATGCTATGCGGAGTTGCAGTATGGCGGTTCGATCCCCCGACCGGGAGATGGTGATCAACAAATTAAACTAATGGGTGCATCACTGTCGGCTAAGTTAGCACATGGAAATTGAAGCCGCACGTTGCCAGTGCGTCAATAAAATAAAAATACATATACTGCCAGAGCCGTGCTGGAGTCAGAGTACAATAGGCGTAAAAGCCTAGGAGTGAATTGTGGCGGGTGCATCCACAGATAGTCCCATATGAATCGTCAGTGTGTCAGTATATCAGACATGTGAAAACTGGTCGGCCAATCCTTGACTTACTAGTCTTGGTGCGGTGGTCCAGTGGAAAGATGTTTGGTTGCTGATGCTATGCAGAGTTGCAGAATGGCGGTTCGAGCCCCCGACCGGGAGATGGTGATCAACAAATTAAACTAATGGGTGCATCACTGTCGGCTAAGTTAGCACATGGAAATTGAAGCCGCACGTTGCCAGTGCGTCAATAAAATAAAAATACATATACTGCCAGAGCCGTGCTGGAGTCAGAGTACAATAGGCGTAAACGCCTAGGATTGAATTGTGGCGGGTGCATCCACAGATAGTCCCATATGAATCGTCAGTGTGTCAGTATATCAGACATGTGAAAACTGGTCGGCCAATCCTTGACTTACTAGTCTTAGTGCGGTGGTCCAGTGGAAAGATGTCTGGTTGCTGATGCTATGCGGAGTTGCAGTATGGCGGTTCGATCCCCCGACCGGGAGATGGTGATCAACAAATTAAACTAATGGGTGCATCACTGTCGGCTAAGTTAGCACATGGAAATTGAAGCCGCACGTTGCCAGTGCGTCAATAAAATAAAAATACATATACTGCCAGAGCCGTGCTGGAGTCAGAGTACAATAGGCGTAAAGGCCTAGGATTGAATTGTGGCGGGTGCATCCACAGATAGTCCCATATGAATCGTCAGTGTGTCAGTATATCAGACATGTGAAAACTGGTCGGCCAATCCTTGACTTACTAGTCTTAGTGCGGTGGTCCAGTGGAAAGATGTCTGGTTGCTGATGCTATGCGGAGTTGCAGTATGGCGGTTCGATCCCCCGACCGGGAGATGGTGATCAACAAATTAAACTAATGGGTGCATCACTGTCGGCTAAGTTAGCACATGGAAATTGAAGCCGCACGTTGCCAGTGCGTCAATAAAATAAAAATACATATACTGCCAGAGCCGTGCTGGAGTCAGAGTACAATAGGCGTAAAGGCCTAGGATTGAATTGTGGCGGGTGCATCCACAGATAGTCCCATATGAATCGTCAGTGTGTCAGTATATCAGACATGTGAAAGCTGGTCGGCCAATCCTTGACTTTTAGTCTTGGTGCGGTAGTCCAGTGGAAAGATGCCTGGTTGCTGATGCTATGCGGAGTTGCAGAATGGCGGTTCGATCCCCCGACCAGGAGATGGTGATCAACAAATTAAACTAACGGGTGCATCACTGTCGGCTAAGTTAGCACATGGAAATTGAAGCCGCACGTTGCCAGTGCGTCAATAAAATAAAAATACATACATACATACATATGAATGGAGGTTCGATCCCCCGACCGGGAGATGGTGATCAACAAATTAAACTAATGGGTGCATCACTGTCGGCTAAGTTAGCACATGGAAATTGAAGCCACACGTTGCCAGTGCGTCAATAAAATAAAAATACATATACTGCCAGAGCCGTGCTGGAGTCAGAGTACAATAGGCGTAAAGGCCTAGGATTGAATTGTGGCGGGTGCATCCACAGATAGTCCCATATGAATCATCAGTGTGTCAGTATATCAGACATGTGAAAACTTGTCGGCCAATCCTTGACTTACTAATCTTTGTGCGGTGGTCCAGTGGAAAGATGTCCCGTTGCTGATGCTATGCGGAGTTGCAGTATGGCGGTTCGATCCCCCGACCGGGAGATGGTGATCAACAAATTAAACTAATGGGTGCATCACTGTCGGCTAAGTTAGCACATGGAAATTGAAGCCGCACGTTGCCAGTGCGTCAATAAAATACATATACTGCCAGAGCCGTGCTGGAGTCAGAGTACAATAGGCGTAAAGGCCTAGGATTGAATTGTGGCGGGTGCATCCACAGATAGTCCCATATGAATCGTCAGTGTGTGAGTATATCAGACATGTGAAAACTGGTCGGCCAATCCTTGACTTACTAGTCTTGGTGCGGTGGTCCAGTGGAAAGATGTTTGGCTGCTGATGCTATGCGGAGTTGCAGTATGGCGGTTCGATCCCCCGACCGGGAGATGGTGATCAACAAATTAAACTAATGGGTGCATCACTGTTGGCTAAGTTAGCACATGGAAATTGAAGCCGCACGTTGCCAGTGCGTCAATAAGATAAAAATACATATACTGCCAGAGCCGTGCTGGAGTCAGAGTACAATAGGCGTAAAAGCCTAGGATTGAATTGTGGCGGGTGCATCCACAGATAGTCCCATATGAATCGTCAATGTGTCAGTATATCAGACATGTGAAAACTGGTCGGCCAATCCTTGACTTACTAGTCTTGGTGCGGTGGTCCAGCGGAAAGATGTCTGGTTGCTGATGCTATGCGGAGTTGCAGTATGGCGGTTCGATCCCCCGACCGGGAGATGGTGATCAACAAATTAAACTAATGGGTGCATCACTGTCGGCTAAGTTAGCACATGGAAATTGAAGCCGCACGTTGCCAGTGCGTCAATAAAATAAAAATACATACATATGAATGGCGGTTCGATCCCCCGACCGGGAGATGGTGATCAACAAATTAAACTAATGGGTGCATCACTGTCGGCTAAGTTAGCACATGGAAATTGAAGCCGCACGTTGCCAGTGCGTCAATAAAAAAAAAAATTAGTTATACTGCCAGAGCCGTGCTGGAGTCAGAGTACAATAGGCGTAAAAGCCTAGGATTGATTTGTGGCGGGTGCATCCACAGGTAGTCCCATATGAATCGTCAGTGTGTCAGTATATCAGACATGTGAAAACTGGTCGGCCAATCCTTGACTTTTAGTCTTGGTGCGGTGGTCCAGTGGAAAGATGCCTGGTTGCTGATGCTATGCGGAGTTGCAGAATGGCGGTTCGATCCCCCGACCGGGAGATGGTGATCAACAAATTAAACTAATGGGTGCATCACTGTCGGCTAAGTTAGCACATGGAAATTGAAGCCGCACGTTGCCAGTGCGTCAATAAAAAAAAAAAACATATATATATATATATATATATATATATTAAAGCATAAACGTATTTAGAGGAAGGATGCTATTTATACAAAATAGTTGCTTTTAGATATGTAAGTGCTTATTAAAGAATAACTCATTTAATCCCTCATACAAACCTAATTTAAGCAATGTAAAATCGAGTTGCCGCATTACTTCCCTAGAGAAGCGAATATTTATTTTAAAATGAACTTAGATTTGCCACCTAATTATAATATAGATTGGCTTACTGATGTTAGGCAAACGGTAGCAAATGCATTGCTCCGACCCATATATGTAACGTTTATAATATACATTGGCTATAAGTAATGGGGCCAGTGTTGGCTCAAACACTGTTATCAATATAATCTTTAAACTGTTATGCCAACGTTAGCCCAGCGTATGTTTAAAACATTTATAATATACAATAGTTATAAGCCAATATCTGTAATCCAACTGCAATTATTCAACTGTTAGTCGAACGTTGGCCCAATGCCCAGTAGCGAACGGTAATGTTAAGATAGATAATTTATTCACAATAAGCCTTAGGCCTTTGAGTGTACATTGTACAACATACATGCTTGGCGGATACCTTAGATTAACTTAAATTAAATTAAATAAGTGTTAAAATTATGTAAGTACAAGTAGAAAATTTCTCATAACAGAATCAGTAATGTTAACTATGTCGCTTACAATTTAGCTTCAATGGACGCCGATAGTGGTGTTAGAATTATCTACCCCTAGCGAAGCGTTATGTGTGTAATTGCCTGAGACGGTCTATCAGACAGGCGGATATTGCCTATCAACTGGATAGCCGTGATCAATTATTGGCTGTTTGAAACACGCACGCACGCGCTCGCTCGCTCGCTCGCTCGCTCGCTCGCTCGCTGACGCACGCACGCACGCACGCACGCACGTACGCACGCACGCACGCACGCACGCACGCACGCACGCATATATATATATATATATATATATATATATATATATATATATATATATATATATATATATATATATATATATATATATATATATATATATATATATATATATATATATATATATATAGAGAGAGAGAGAGAGAGAGAGAGAGAGAGAGAGAAAGAGGTTTATATGACGCTATTTCTAATATTTAAACCAGAAAATTATACTCAGACTCCATAGCTAGATGTAAGCCTAACCGTTAAATTCGTGATATAACATTCCAATTCTCTCATCATAGAAGATGTCAATTTGCAGACCAAGATAAGCTAGATTTTGTCACTCGGGTGCCTATCTTTGTTCTCAAGCTAGTCGTTCCAATGATAAATTTCCAAAAGTAGTCTTCTCTCGGTCAGCAAATGAAAATTTTTCAAGACCATTGAATAGGCTGGCTTGCACAAGCGTAGGCACCAAAGGGGTAATGACGTTACAACGGACCTGCCCAGAGTAATGACGTCATATGCCGTCATAATCAGCTAAGCGACGTGTAGGATGACATCATAATCATTAGGCCATAAATGATTCTATACGGACCGTCTTTAACTCTTAAAAGTCCGATACGTTGTAAGAATTATATGTCTCTACTATTTAATAAACATGCTTAAGCTGTATATTTTTCTGGAAATTGATGGTCAGGGAGTTCAGAGATAGATCGATCCTAACACGATCGAGGTGTGGACGGAGCTTAGCTAGAGAAGGGCGGGGCATAGCTAAAAATAGAAAGGTCCATTGAAACTGTTAAAAATTGATAGAAAACGAATCCCATTCCGAGATCGCTGGCATCACGTTTTCTCCACCCGATTTCTTATGACCTCATATCTCCTACACCAATAATTCTTCTTTTGAAATCCTGTATTATTTCATGCCCATGTTTAGGCCTACAGTTCAGTGAGAACTGAAAACTGAAACTGATTATTGGGATGTAGATATCTTTAATAGCACATCGGCAAAGAAAGCTAGGATTTTATATAAGATAAATGACAAATTCTTTTGGCTATTCGCTTTTTCTGGCAACATTGCTTCCAAAATGTAAGCCTGTCTTTCCTCTTCCTCTCAACGAGCGATGTAACATCAATGCAATACGGTTAAAGAAGTCATGGGGACTTGCAAATCATGTCATTGTTGATGCAGATAACAAATGCAGATAGCAAATCTTTCAGTGAAAATGTTTTCGAAATAGTTGCTGATTCCCATGGTTACAAGATAATACTGGCTGGATACTGTGAAATCATTCGACGAAACGTAGTTTCTGCCACTGCTAACGACGATTGAAATAGTTTTCAGTGACAGTAATAGCTGCATTTTCATCTATTGAGTCGGGAACGATAGACCTTTCCACTTTATCCATTCGTCATATGACGTCATAATTCACTACGTGTTGTGTAGAATGACATCATAATCAATGGCGTCATGAATGACGTAGATAAGTACGTCACGAACGCATAATTGAAGACGGACTATGCGTGGTTGTACGAATTGAATGTCTTTTCTTTTTAATAAATATTCTGTTGAATATTTTGAAACTAATTTGATAGGCTGCAACATCACCCAGTCAAATTAGTTTCAAAATATTTAACATCCTATCTCTATAATCTTCTGGAAATTTATAGTCAGTGAGTTCATGGATCGATCGGTCCCAACACGAGCGAGGTGTGGGTGGAGCTTAGCTAGAGGTGGACTAGAGTTAACAAAAACTTTAAAGGTCCATTAACAAATCGGTGTCAAAAATTGATACAATCAACTATAATACTAAAATTTTACGTATAATAAATTTGGATTAGTACTCTTAATCTACTTACCACTGGAATGACTGGCACGGTTATAGAGCCAGTTATTCTACTGGTTAATTAAACAAAATTACGATTCTCTTGGCCTACAAATCGACATTTCTCAAAGCCGTTTTGGCCGGTTCCGCCTAGGCTTGCGCGATTATTTGATTAAATCGAAAATCGCGATTATTTTTTAAATCGTGAATTTATATGATTAAAAATTAAATAATCGAATAATCGTAAATAATTCTGCAGCATAAAATATTTCAAAACCTACGTTTAAATTATTCTTTATTGCGATCGGCCACGGAAATTTACATTTTGCTCAGCGAATGCATGTCCATTTGCAGGCCAAAAGAAGACAATTTTTGAAACTGTATCACTGGAATGACTGGCTCGAGAATCGAGCAGGCATTCCAGTGACACATTAAAAAAAATAGTGTTCTCTTGGTCTGCAAATCGACCTTTCTCAACATCATTGCAGCTTTCGTCATTGATATGCTTTTTTGCTGTTATAACTGGGTAATTGGTACTCAAGCTGATTAATCGAGTAATCGCGATTATTATTATCATTAAATAATCGATCGTGATTACTGAAAGCAATAATCGCGCAAGCCTAGTTCCACCATGAAACGGTTAATCCAAAAGAAATGCGAGAACAATCGCAGGTCTATATAGTCCATAATATATTAATGTTCTTAAAGATTACATATGTCGTTTTTCTTTCTAGGGAAAGGGCATGCTGGACACGTTCTTCTTGATGAGCAAAACCGGATTTGAAGATGTTCTAAGCTGTATGCCAGGTTGTAAATACTTTTGCTCAGACGATGGTGAATTTGATATTGTACACAGTGATTCATCTGCTGGGGACGACTTACTGGGCGGGTCAATCTCTCCCACATTATCCCCCATTTCAATGGCCAGACATTCAGTCTCTGAAAGCGCCGCACTGACGCTCGATGATTAACAATCTAAAACATACGTACCAGAAACACAATGTCTTTTTATGAGGATGTAAGGAATTTTCTTTTGAATATTTTGAAACTAATTCACCTGGCAGCACCTGTTGTTGCCTATAGCGACATATCCGAGTCGAATCAATTTCAAAATAATCAGCGTAGTTATCTTGGGAATTGAGACACTGGCTGCTCAAGAGTTAAAGGCTTAAGTCATATCGGACAGATGCAAGTTAGATTTATAACTTTGTTTAAGAGAGAGATTATTTGCTAAAATGAAAATATTGATAGATTCAAATATATTTGGTCATAGATTTTTTAGTTCATTAAAATATTACGAGGGCGCTATGCCTTTCTCTTTACGGAAAGCGATTACTGAATGTCAACTAGATGACAGTGATGGTTCGCTTAATTGTGGAATCCAGTATTAGCTATGCCCCGCCCATATTTATCTAAGCTCCACCCACACTTTGCCAGTGTTGGGATCGATCGATCCTTGAAATCTATGACGATCAAACTATTCGGCATGTAAGCTGTTGAATATTTTGAAACTAATTCGATTGGGCTCTATTGCTGCAGCCTATGACTGCAACAAGGCCCAGTGTAATTAGTTTCAAAATATTCCACATGTTTATTAAATAGTAAAGACATACAATTCGAACAACCTGACGGATTACTAAACAGGTAAGACGGACTAAATCGAGCCTATCATGACGTAATTGATTATGACGTCATCCTATACGTCACGCAGTTAATTATGACGTCATATGATTGACTGATAGGTTAATATATTCAGCTATGTCAGTCTTTTTGTCTGCACAGAGATCTATCTCAAAACGACTTATCCTGCAAGAGGATTTCTAAACTGGCCGTGATATGCATAACATTATCTGGATCCGGATCAGATCAATAGCTGGATCTATGGATATCTCGGAAATACTGGTCGGATTTGGCTTAACACGAGAAAGGCTGACACTCCTTGTTCCCATAAAAACTGTAACCAGCCGTTAGCAATCTGTGGTTGTCGCAGATTGTTGCACATTATATGCAACAGGTAGCCGATTTTATGTTCTGGACAGTCGTCGCTGACGGTGATCTTGAAATTTATAGGCATTTTATGAAAACAAATATGTTTATAAAAAGTTTAAAATGTTCACGAGAATTAAGTCGAGTACCTTTACGCACTAAAAAGAAATATATTAAGATTTAATGATTTCCTTCCGTATAAATTAAAACAATATTTTTAGTTTTGAAGTTGAGTTTTTAAAGGCTAAAATTCAATTGTAAAAAATAATATCAATAAATTTGTTATAAAATCAATAGATGTTAAAACACATTTACTCATTTTCACAATTAATACAAATTTCTCATCAATGCTCATATCCGAATCCGTATCAGAATTGGCATGTTCGTCACATTTGTTACCGGACGCCATTTTCTAATATGTGTATTGCATTCTGGGATAGCATTTCATTACAGACAATCGCAGACAATCGGCGACAGTGTTCTCATTGGGAGAAAACACTGCAGATTGTCGCAAATAATCGCCGACAAATCTGGAAAGTTGAATCATGTTCAACTTTCCAGATTTCTCCCCTGATCAGTCACAGATTATCTACGACAATCTGCGACAATCTGGTTACAGATTTTATGGGAACCAGTCTTAACTGTCTACTAGGAGCCACGTGTTTGCGTGTGTTCCGAAAAAATAACGATACTCCGAAAAAAACCAACAACTAAAAATCCGAAATATTTTTACAATGTGACAAAAACGGCAGGGCGAGGTTTTCAATCTCTGATTGCTCTTGTTTTGCCTTTTAATTTGTTAGAACCGTATTTAAAATCCCTGATAATTTCAATATTCTGCACGTATAAGCGATGATAAACCGAATTACTTCACGGTGACCAATCAAGGAGACTTGGACCAACATGTATGCCTATGGCCCTTGACCATTTTGTATTTAATCAAATATAGCCCTCCTAGTTTCCTTTGTTTAGCAGTTCCAATTGTAATTTAAATTAGACTGAATTCGATATTTATTTTTTATTATGCGACATTACTATATCTGGTCTTGGAAAAACTTAGTCTAATTTGTCATTTCACATTTATTATTATGAGAATCAGCTCTGCCTCTAGCGGAAGAATCAGATCTGTCCCCAAGAATCTGACAACAGAATCAACTTCGCCACATGTTAGCTGAATTCACAATCAAAATGACGTAGAGTTCCATCACGAAACTCGAAAAGTCCGTCAAGAGGTGTACGAATTGTACTTGTCCTTGAGCAATTTGCAGTTTAATAAACATTCAGTTGAATATTTCTAAACTAATTTCATTAGGAGCTGTTGCTTCCTATGGCAGCAACAGCTCGTAGCCAAATTGGTTTCAGCGTAGGCCTACATATATACATACCTTGAAATTTAGATACTTGAAATTCAGGTTTCAAAGGGTCAAATCGATACCACCATGCGTAGCAAAGTGGGCAGAGGTTAGCGAGAGATAGGCTGTTCATGGCTAGACATTGATATATCTATTGACATTTGTTGACGTCTAAGCTCTAGTCTGATTATTTGTGACTATATTTTATGATATTTGTGAGTCGTGGCCGAATTATTTCCTATGCAAAGTGTGATGCGAATCGTAAAGTTTGAAGCAAATTTTCATAACTTTATATTCTATGTAGTCTACCCAGGTGCTTTCTAGTTCGTATCCTTATAGATAGGTACACCGAGAAAATCTACAGATCCGTCATCAATGTTTGCTTTTAGATTAATGTTTATGCCATGGCCAATTTTCGATATTTAGAAAGTCATCAATTCCCGTTTTGTACTGTGCCATATCATATGGATGGCATCTGGATACTCCCATTCATCAATATGCGCGTTCGAAATTATTGGTAACATGGCATACTGCCAGATTTGTTGGTATACGTTTCAAGCGAATCAAATGTTAGTGTCCGTTGGCCTTAGTAGTAGTAGTAGTAGTAGTAGTTGTTGTAGTTGTTGTAGTAGTAGTAGTATTATTATTATTATTAGTAGTAGTAGTAGTAGTAGTAGTAGTAGTAGTAGTAGTAGTTGTAGTAGTAGTAGTTGTAGTAGTATTAGTAGTAGTAGTAGTAGTAGTAGTAGTAGTAGTAGTAGCAGTAGTAGTAGTAGTAGTAGTATGAGTAGTAGTAGTAGTAGTAGTAGTAGTAGTAGTAGTAGTAGTAGTAGTGGTTGTAGCAGCAGTAGTAGTAGTAGCAGCAGAAGCAACATGAGCAGCAGCAGCAACAGCAGCAGTAGCGACAACAACAACAGCAACAACAATAGCAACAACAACAGCGACCACAGCAGCAGCAACAAAAACATGTGAAATAATTCGTTGACATTTACTTGTTGCTATGTCAATTTATTTTCCAAGTCAGGCCAGATGCGAACGGATCGTGGTAGTAGTACTAGTAGTAGTAGTAGTAGTAGTAGTAGTAGTAGTAGTAGTAGTAGTAGTAGTAGTAGTAGTTGTAGTAGCAGTAGTAGTTGTCGCGTCTTATTAATATATAATTAGAATATGAGTCGAATATTCCTCTAAAGCACATGATTTCTGACATTATACTACCGTATCATATGTTGTATCATTCAGCTCTACAACAGGCAGCATTGTAATCTATGTATATCCATTCAAACAGCTATCTGCAAATATGAGTGACTTGTTTGAACTGTCACTTTCTCCCACAAGAGATTTGATTTTTTTCAATGATCATAGTTTCTCGTAATTCACTAACAATTATTTGTACATTTGGGTTATATGCTATATGTCCCCTTAACCTTTAGTTATTTAATTCAGATCTGACGCCATAGTTGCATAGCCTGAGCATTGCAATGGAGGTGTTTGATGCAGCGGGTCCGGGATGGCCATCCTGGCTGTTGGGGGGTGATTCGTGATATTTGTCTTTCTGTCTGTATCCCTGTCTGCCTGCCTGCATGTTCCATGTCTATCCGCTGCCGTTCCGTATTAAATTTATCAAACTCTTTCCCCTGGATATTATTTCAAGGTCGCTAAGGCGCGTTTTAACTCGGGTCTTATTAAACTCGGGTGATAAAATGAACTTGATGATAGAAAATTTCAACTTGTTTAAGAACCTCTATTGGCACACGCCACATTATAGATTGTGTTTGTTTCATTCCTTGATTTTGTTATGGTATATTGAATACGATACTTGTGCGTACAAAATACATATTATATTGAACATAGACAAAATATGAAGAAGTGCAATATTGTTAATATTTTAATTGTTGCAAAAATTTGAAAGTACAGGCTAAGCGGTAAATCTTTTGTATTTTATTTAATTTAGTTGTTCTCAGTACCATGTGCGCAACCTGCCCTATGATATCCTCTGGATTTTCAGCTTTCGTTCCCACAGACAGTCGTACAGACGTACAGACAGGCAGGCAGCCAGTAATGCATGCTAGCAGACAGGCAGCACTCGCCGTAATACTCGGCCAGTCCAGATGGATTAAAGAACGTATGTACGCACAAATGTACGTGCGGAAAATGTACTGACGGACAGACATAGTTCGAATAAACTATTTTCCCAACAGGATAAGATTAGGAAAGGAATGACAATGGAAATATGAACCGCATATATCCGTACTTCTGTCTGTCAATTAATTAGTCAATGTGTCCATAGTATACTATGAATCGGACATTGTTCTGCGTTCAGATTTCCAAATTGACAAGTCTTAGCAAAATCTTAATGTACGCAAATCTAACTCAAAGTTGTCCAGTTTCTGATTATAAATAGATAGTTCGATGTTCACTTATTCGGATATTATAGTATGGCCTTATGATTTAGCACGTAACTGGAGGTGATCATATTGATTGACCGTGTGTTTGTCTTTATTCATATCAATGCAACTCCTTGTACATAATATGTTTTATTGAACAATTTATACAGACTATCCAAGTTGTATACTTGGTTGTGTTTTGATATAATCCAATATTATTATAAGGATCATGTCCGAAAAGTATGAAAAGGAGTACCGCAGCTGCGCTAGGACTTCCAAAATTGTTTAATCACAACATGAACATGTATATACGCATAACAATATATTACATGGATATCATTGACACATTGACGTTTGAAAGCACCGTGTCTCAATGTAAAGACGGATATACTGGAATGCAACGGGAGCAACGGCACCTAGTAAAATGGAGGAATCCAGTTTTAGCTATGCCCTAGTTAAGCGCCACCCACGCTCCGCCGTGTCGGGGTCTCTCGATCCCTGCACTCCGGGAATCTCAATTTCCAGAAATCTATACAGGTAAGCTGTTGAATATTTTTGAATTAATATGACTATGCGTTATTGCTGCCTATGGCATCAACAACGCCCAGTTAGATTAGTTTCAAATTATTCAACAACATGTTTATTAAATAGTAAAAAACATACCAGTCGTACACTAATGCATAGGCCATCATCAATTATGCGTTCGTGACGAAGTTAGTCACGTCATTCATGACATAATTGATTATGACGTCATCCTACAGGTCACATTGTTGATTATGACGTCGTATGATTGATGGATAAAAACTGGAATCTTTCATTAGTTTCAAGGTATTCACCGGATATTCCATACACCATAAAGGATGTCTAGTCTGTGAGCATATATTCGTTAAACACAATCTGGATATTTTATTGGAAATGTTTACTATCTCACCTTTCCAGAGTATCCATCCATCATCTGACCTCGTATGACGTCATAATCAGCTCATCGTGTATGATGACGTTACAATGATTACGTCACAAGAGGTTCCATACAGACGTCGTAAAATCTCAAATAGTCCGACACGTTGTATGATTTGTATGTCTTTGTAATTCTGATATTTAATAAACATGCTGTTGAATATTTTGAAACTAATTTGACTGGACGCTGTTGCTGCCTTAGGCATCAACAGCGCCCAGTCAAATTAGTTTCAAAATATTCAACAGCTTGCCTGTGTAGTTTTTTGGGAAGTTGATAGTCAGAGTGTACAGATCCCAACACGAGCGAGGTGTGGGTGGAGCTTAGTTAGAGATGGACGGGGCATAGCTAAAACCGGATAGGTCCATTCAAGTGTATGTATCAAAGTACCTAATGTCAGAAGTCCATGATACTAGAAGCCGGCCAGGCTCCAGTAAATGCGCATATGCACGGTAGAGCGCTTGAAAATACAATTATTAAAATAGTATACATTTAGAGGGTTAAATTATGTACCTGGGCGTAGTGAAACGAAACACATCTTAACATATGACGATTTAATTAGGCCTACGTATGAATTAATATAATGATTTGAGTTGTGAAAGTGAATTAGAGTCGCTAAATAAAATTGAAAACTAAAAAGTTATTTTAATTTATATGGTAGATTTATTTCGTTCCATTAAATTTAGCCACAGATAAATATACAATTTCAATACATTTTTTTGGAATCATTTTGGTGTGAATATGAAGATTAAATGTATTTATTTGAGAGAAGGTTTCAGATTAAAAGCGGCATACGGATGGATAATAATTATCAAAGTTAACTCAAAGGGCGTAACACAATTGAAGTTAGCAATGCTTCTTTTAAATCATTTTATAATGCAAACAAAACCGAATGACATATGTGAGGAATAGAGCAGTATGCATTATCGAGCATATATGACTGTCTTTCCTACACGATTCATCATTAAATCTTTGTTCTCAAATTGGCGATCTACATCACTTCCAATTTGAATTACCTACTGGACCTTTCTAGTTTTAGCTATGCCCCGCCCATCTCTAGCTAAGTTCCACCCACACCTTGCTCGTGTTTGGAGTCCATCAATCCCTGATCGCACTGACTATCAATTTCCAGAAAACTATACAGTTAAGCCATTGCATATTTTGAAACTAATTTGACTATAATCAATCACAATCAAATTAGTTTCAAAATATTCAACATAATGTTTATTAAATAGTAAAGACATACAATCTGTAGAAAGCATTGGACTATTAATCGTTTTAAGACGAACTAAACCGAGTCATTCATGCGGTAATTGATAATGACGCCTTCTTACAGATTACGTAGTAGATTATGACGTCATATGACGTCATATGATGCATATATAAACTGGAAGGGTCCATTGGGCTTTGTGTAGACTTCTAATATTCTGAACGTCTGCTACTAATTTCCTATATATTTTGTGATTGTTAAAGGATATATTTATAGCTTACTTCGTTGTTCCAAATACTAATGTAAACACTTCGTTTCCGCATTTCACTGGTGTATCTCATATACGAAAACAATTATGTGATTGATTTGTAACTGATGATGAAACATATGGTATTTGTAATTACGTGTATCTCATTACGGCTGTACGTATGTAAGACTTCATTGATTGTATTTGAAAGACATGTTGTCAAATTAACTAGAAATAAATGTTGTGCTAAAATTAAGACTGCAGCTTTTGTACTAATATAGACCTATATAGTAGTCCAGTGGATACATGTCATTTGAACATTGGGATTTTGATGTGCCAAACGTGTTTTGCTTTTTTCTACACCCGTATGTCCTGCTGATTTCAGAGCTGCATGATACCACTTTTGTCTCTTTTGGGAAAATCGAGATATTTGTCTCTCTTCTTACGCTTGCTTCTCCACTTCTATTTTTTTCTAATTTTCAAACAGCTGCACTTGAAACAACGAACGTTTGTTGGATTTCAGCTTTGTCAGGCAAGCACTAATGCTGATTGCGAATCTGCATAATCACACGTCGTATCTCTTGGCCAAGTCCAGATATGTGGCTTTTCACATGCACATGTCCATCCGCTTTTAGTTATCCTGATTTCGAGGTATTATTTATACAATTTAGTTAAAACCAGTCACAAACGTGTTAAATATTCTTAAAATGAGCTACACGTTGTTCAAACGCAATAGCTTCAACACGGGCAAGTTCAGCAGTCAGGATGGAAGGACCTTTCCAGTTTTAGCTTTGCGCCGCCCGCCTCTAGCTAAGCTCCAACCACGCTTCTCCCGTGTTGGGATCGATCGATCCCCGAACCTCCTGATTATCAATTCCAAGAAAACTGTATATATATATATATATATATATATATATATATATATATATATATATATATATTTATATATATATATATATATATATAATATATATATATATATATATATATATATATATATATATATATATATATATATATATATATATATATATATATATAAATATATATATATATATATATATATATATATATATATATATATATATATATATATATATATATATATATATATATATATATATATATAAATATATATATATATATATATATATATATATATATATATATATATATATATATATATATATATATATATATATATATATAGAATGTCCATTTGCAGGCCAAGAGAAGACTCTTTTTGAAAATTCACCACTGTAATGACTGGCTCAATAACCGAACCAGTCATTCCAGTGGTAAATTTTCAAAAATTGTTTTCTCTTGGCTTGCAAATAGATATTCAATAAGTAAATATTTTAATTTTTTCAACAAATTTAGTCATTAAAGGGTTAAATAGTAAATTCGTACAAATTTAGTCCTTCGTGTTGTAATTGATACTGACGTCATCCTACACGCCACGTAATTGATGATGACGCCATATGCTGGATGGATAAATAGAAAGATCCAATTACAGCCGCAAACCAAGATGGCCTTCTTGGCCCCAATAGACAGCAGACAGAGGCTCCGGATACCGTCCTAGCCTGGATGCATACAATGAAACATATCACAGACGAATCAGTCTAAGATTTAAGTAATGTAGTCCCAAATCATCAACAGTTGTATACGATTACTGTACAAATGATGTGGAAACACGCACGTGAATGGGGTTGGAGTTTGTGTCAATGTCTGTGTGTGTGCCAAAACCATCCGATCGTCCACACAACTATCTGACGTCATAATCAATTACGCCACTGGTTAACCGACTTCACAATCATAATGACGTATCATAAATCCGTCATGAAATTCGAAGCGTCTGTTAAGTGTATGGATTGTATGTTTTTTGATGGATTTATAATTTAATAAAACATTCGAGGGAATAATTTGAAACTAATTTGACTGGTATCTGTTGCAATCATAGCTAGTAGCAACCAGCCTTCCAATAAAAAATGTACTACATAATATGAGTTAGTAAGTTGAAAAACAGATTTGAAATTATCATTCGTGTAGTATAAAAGAGAAATGTGAAAAGCTAAAATCATACAAATTTTCATTTTCCCATGTAAATATTATGATGCAAAATCGTAAAAATAAAGTCGTACGTACGTACACACACGGATGGAAAAGCCACATATCTATATTGGCCCAAGAGATACAAATTTGCACCAGGCAGGTTTGAAATCAACGCTTAACACACCATAATTCCAGGTTCTTCAACAGCCACCTCACCAGACTATAGGGCGAACACTGAATTTACCACAGATAGCGTTCTCCAAAGGAGTGATGTAATTTGTCGCTCATTGATCACGTGTTTGCTGAAGTCAGAATCAATGACTTAGGGACAGACGTCATACGGTATGCATCTGAATATAATATATTTCTAGCTATGCCACGCCCATTTCTAACTATGCCGCGCCCATTTCTAACTATGCCGATCCCATTTCTAGATAAGCTCAACATAAGTTTTGCCCGTGTTGGGATCGATCCACTCCTGAATTCCCGGAATCCCAATATCGAGTTAATATGCAGGTAAGCTCCCTATGGCAGCAACAGCGCCAAGTCAAATTCGTTTTTCAAAATATTCAACAGACAGTTTATTTATTGCTAAAGACTTACGATTCGTACAGTTATCTGACTTTCAAATGTTCACGACGGAGCTAGATACCTTATTCATTGCGCAATCCTAAGTGATTATGACGTCATACACTTGAGGGACAGATCGGATCTGTCCAGTGTATATCGTTCCTCATATTACGACATTGACAAACAGTGTAATATTTAGGCTTTTGAAAGGAAAATGAATCTCAATTATAATAGATCCTGCATGGATCCATTTCTAACTATGTCACGCCCATTTCTAGCTATGCCACGCCCATTTTTTGCTATGCCACACATATTTCTAGCTTATGCTCCCAGTCAAATTAGTTTTAAAATATTCAACATAATTATTAAGAAATTGTAAATTCACCAAAAACCAACAATTCGTACACAGCTTTGTGCCAGAAATTTCGAGTTTCGTTTTGATTGTGACGTCAACTAACACGTGTCGTATTTAATTATTACGTCAGATGCCTGAGTGACAGATTGGCTCCATCCATTACCACGTAAGTAAACTAATGAAACTATATTCATTAGACATTCATTTATATGTATTAGACATTCATTTATATTTAATACACATTCATTTATATTTTATAGCCATTTCGATGGATATATTGAGACCATTTTGACCGGGATGCGTTAATATCAAAGGGATCAACAGCTCCCAGTCAGTCAAATCAGTCACCAATATTGATTGTAATGAAATGGTATCCTGCGACCTCCACGTTTGGCCATAGGAAAGTTCACCTTATGCCCTATGGGGCCTTTTTGATTTTACGAGGTTGGTGGTGATAGGCGCCTCCATGATGATGGCAATGGTGACGAAATTGGCGACTATCAGCGCAACAATTATCTAGGCGAAGGCGATGGCTGTTATATAACAGCGCTAAGCCACCAAGTATATGCAATTACATTCTTATTTTGTCGATGTAGTCATCATTGTCACCGACGCCGTCATAGTCAATGCAGTATTTGTCGCTGCTATTATAGTCAAAGTCGTTGTCGTCGTTCGAGTTGCTTGTGGTTGTCTTTTACTGTTTTGCAGTTGTTTATGTATACGGAGGCTTACGGAGGATCTACAACAGTAATAATGTTAAAAAAAATTATGAAAAAGAAGCACGGAGACAGCTAAACATTCCGAAATATTACAAGAAACTAGATGAACTACTTTTGGCAAAAGACTGCCCGAAGTTTAATGAAATTCTGGAAACATGGAAGAATGCGAATATTAATAAAAAACACCCTGTTTGATAATCTTTACGCAAAAGACAGTTCTATGCCATGTACTTTCTACTTATTACCAAAAAATACGTATTCTTGTCAGGACCTGTTAATTCCACCGGGCAGACCTATTATCTCGGATTGCCGCTCCGAATAATACAGAATAAGTGAATTCATTAATCATTATCTACAAACAATCGCTAATAGGCATCCAAACTTTCTTAACAATACTGAAGACGTTCTTTGGAAACTAGCACAGATCAAAGTGCCCCAAATTAATTTCTAGTAACCCTAAATGATGACTCGATATACACAAATATTAATATAGAAAAGGGTATAAATTCGATCCGCAGTGCCTTAAAGAAATATCCTGTTGCCCGGACAGGGACATAATAGAACTGCTCAAAATTAGTTTGCAGAGTAACGATTTTGAATTTAATGGCGAGGTTTATCAACAGATTAGTGGTTGCGCTATGGGTAAACATTTAAGTCCGAGCTTTACCAACATTTACATGGCTGAGTGTGAAGAAGCTGCCCTACAAAAGTGCAGCAAAAGTCCTTTCAATTTCAGTAGACACCTTGATGATATCTTTTTGATCTGACCACATACAAGAGATGAATTTACTGAATTCTTGCAAAGTCTAACAACCATGGTCCTTACATTAAATTGAAAGCAACCATAAGTGATAGTGCTTCACAAAAAGTGGTTTCATCCACCTCACTCTTTTTATGGGTTGATAAAATCGCAAATTATCAGTTTTCCTAGAAACTGTACTGACAAGAAAGCAGTGGATTCGGCCTGTTCGATACTGTTTCAAGCTCTGAAGCTTAGAGGCTACAGCGCTGGCTACCTACGAAAGATTAAGTCTGATACATTACGTAAGATAAACCTAGAACAATATAATAAAGTAGATAACGCCAACATAAAAATAGATATAATCGACAGACACCTGGAAATGGTGAATCTACCAAATGCGGAAAACAAACATGTAAGTTAGAAAAATTTATTCCCAATCAAGACAAATTCACTAGCTACCAAAGACAAGTTTCGATTTCAGTCAAGCCTTCCTTCTGATTCTGAAAACGTCATCTACCTATTAGGATGCAAACTATGTAAAAACACAATAAGTAGGCCAAACAAAGGGCCGTTTCTGCACGCGTGCAACCAGACACATTTCGGACATGAGATTAAACCAAGATACCGGTGTAGCTGCCCACTTTAATCTTCTGGGTCATATAACTAATCTGGACTTGGAAATCTTTCCCATCGAACAAACACCTCTACAAGACATTGAGGAAGAAACAGAAAATCACCGACTGTTTCGAGAAGCTTTTTGGATTAAATGCTTAAAAACTAAATGGCCTTCTGGATTGAATATGGATCCAGGGCTACCGGATAAGAGTAATGCCTTTTGCCTTCACACACTATAGAAGAAATGTAGAACTTGCTAAAATTCTCAAAGAAGAGTATGCTAACTTACAAACCAAATTACAAAAACCTTTTGGTTCACGAGCAGTTATTCCTTATAAGAAAAATCCTAGTCTCCGTAATCTTTTAGTAAGAGTAAAACTTACATGAGAAAGAAACTTATAAAACGTAAGATTCCAATAAACAACGAAGCCAACCGGCAACTATCCAAACGAAACAAACAACTCTTAGGAAATAAAATAAACAAGCAATCTCCTGTTTTAAGGAAGCTGAGCCAGTGCGTTTGACAATATTATAAAACTAGTACTACTTCTACTACTACTACTACTACTACTACTACTACTACTACTACTACTACTACTACTACTACTACTACTACTACTACTACTACTACTACTACTACTACTACTAGTACTACTACTATTACTACTACTACTACTACTACTACTACTACTACTACTACTACTACTACTACTACTACTACTACTACTACTACTACCACTACTACTACTACTACTACTACTACTACTACTACTACTACTACTACTACTACTACTACTACCGCTACCGCTACAGCTACCGCTAACGTTACCGCTGCTGCTGGGGCTGGTACTACTGCTATGGTTACTACTACTGCAGACACCACAGGAAGTACGATCCCCACTACTACTCTACTACTACTACTCTACTACTACTACTACTACTACTACTACTACTACTACTACTACTACTACTACTACTACTACTACTACTACTACCACTACTACTACTACTACTACTACTACTACTACTACTACTACTACTACTACTACTACTACGGGTGCTACGACTACTACTTTTTTTTTTCTTTTTGAAAAACCGACGCTGACGCAGTCGGACAAACTTCACGGAGGAACTCCTTTAAAAAGGCTTGCAACCCCCAGAAAAAACCCTGGTGAACTAGTAATCTTGATTAATATTACACCAAAACAATGATAAATAATGAGCATTAATACAATCTATAAATACATATGGCTTAAAAAGTATGGATACAAAACAATAGGCTGATAAAGCTCAGATAGCAAAACAAAACTTAACAAAGGCATTACTATTCAACCCAGGTGTAGTAGTAGACCCGTGTGGCGAGCGCAACTATCCAACAAATGAAAAGTGCCTCGTCAATCTATGACAAATAAGACAATCATTGACGCCAGTGGGCTGATTCTCTAAAGATCAGCGGGCGTAGTAGCATTTGGGTAGTATAATACATATAGTCGGCAGAAAAATTCCAGAAAAATTGATGGCGCTCTTGTTTACATTTTCAATTTACTTTATTGTAAGGTTTTGTAAATTACCATTCAATCCATGTGTGGTAGTAGACCCGTGTGGCGCGTGCAACTATTCAACAAATGAAAAGTGACTCGTCAATCAATGACAAATAAGTCAATCATTGACGCCAGTGGGCTGAGTCTTTAAAGATCAGCGGGCGTAGTAGCATTTGGGTAGCATAACATATATAGTCAGCAGGAAAATTACAGAAAAATAGATAGAAATAGATGGCGCTCTTGTTTCCATTTTTGATTTACTTTGTTGTAAGGTTTTGTAAATTACCCGGGAACAAATAACCCTATAAAACTCTGTGCAAATTCCTAAAATTACCTGGGACAATTTTATAATTCAATGGTAACTTACTTTATCGATTGATTATTAAATTACCCCAGTCTGTTTATTTGTTAACATGAATTATTAAACATAACAATATCAAAGTGCAGACTAAAATGAATTACATGACACAGATTAATTAAAAGACACCGATAAATCAGCTGTAGTAATTAAATGATTTAAGCTAGTGCAGGCTCATTTATTTTTACAGCTCCCAACTCTATTGAAACTATGTTTGTTTTGCACCATATGTCCTTGAATACTTTTTCTTTACCATGCTGCTTTAATCTAAAATATTCGCAAGGAATATGATTCAGCAGCAATGAACGAAATATTGCCTTTATTGCTCTATTGTGATTGCCCATAGATGGATTTTTCGTCTGTGCACACCGATGTTTCCAAATGGGCCTATGGTTAGTATTGTTATTAAAATAGTCCTTTCAGACTTTATGATATTTACACCGCTTGATCCAAATTCTCTAAATAAGACTACATGCGTGTCTAGAACAATGGGCTTCGCTCCAAATTTTGCCAAGATTTGGCTGATATAGTCCCAAAATTGTGAGGATATTGGACATTCCGCAAATAAATGCTCGATTGTTTCCTCGTCTGTTTGACATAAGTAACACCTATCAGAAGTCGTAATATTGAACTTGTATGTCAAGTGTCCCACCCATAGCCGTCGATGTAGTAATCGCCCCAATAAATCACGAGCCATATTTGGTATGTATGGAGAATGTAAGATTTTCCATACATTTTCCAACTGGATGGTTTATAGCTTGAGTCATCCCATCTCCTAATTGCCATGGGAGGTGTTACTTGTTTTCGTCTCATAATATGGTACCATTCCTTGGATCTCATCTTGTATTTTAACATCTCATCATCAAGAACTAATGCGGGTTGTGGAGTCAAACTATTATTATTTACATTTGGCAGATGAGACCATTCAATTGGTACAGCATGTTTTATTTTATTTAGCAACCGCTGGACATCTATATGCCTCATATGTGTTTTTCTAGCTACGTCTTGCATTGAAATCCATCTATGTGTTTGAGGGTGTATCATATCCGATAAATGTTGAATGCCATATTTTTCAAAGGACGGTAGATAAAGTACTGCATTGTTATAACATATATTACTATTGCCCCACAATTGCTGTTCTAGTACTTCCTTCCAGCACGTAGGTGGAGGCATGTATCTGTCAAATATTTCTAACTCCTTAACTTGATCTTTAAACACATCTGGTATCATTTGGCTATTCGGAGGTGGCTTCTTTGAGGTAAAAACATGCTCCACCAGAAATGGTTCTACAATTCTCTCCATGAGAGCTCGTGAAACACATGCCCACGTCTCATCCGATGTAATAAGATCATCCAAAAATTTTAACCTTAAAGAAACACATTTCACTTTAATATCAATTAAATCAAGTCCTCCTTCTAACGTAGTATTATTGAGAACACGATGGGAAACTAAATGATACTTTTCTTCCCATATGAATGACAATATCAACTCATTAACCTCCTTTTCTACATGTTTTGGCATGTGTACAACATATGCTGTATACCATAGCCCAGATAATGCCAAGTTGTTGACAACAAACACTCTACCAAAGATTGAAAGACGACGACGCTTCCAATTTGCTAATATTCTCTTAAGCTTAGATACTCGTTCATTCCAATTTTGTATTGTATTCGGTTTCCTGCCAAAATAGATGCCTAAAATCTTAATGGTATCATTAGACCAATTGATTTCAAGTGGCTGGTCATTCCGCTCTTTCCATGGCCCCAGAAATAATCCTTTGGATTTTCCTTTATTGATTTTCAAACCAGATGCATTTTGGAACTTTTCTAGTACGTGGTTTAAAATTGCAAAATCATTGTTTGAACTGGTAAACACAGTTGTGTCATCAGCATATTGTGACAGCTTAAGTGGTCTTTCTATGCCACGAATACATATGCCTTGAAAGTTATTATTTTGCCTCAAAGCTATGCCAAGTGATTCCATCACACTAACAAATAATAATGGCGATAGGGAACACCCCTGTCTAACCCTACGTTCTAAGACAATTTCTCTGGATAATTGATTGTTCACTAAATAGCTACTCTTGATATCCGTATATAAAATCTTAACCCATTTAATAAAGTTTGAGCCTAACCCAAACGATTGCAAAGAATTAAAATGAAAATCCCATTCCACACGGTCAAATGCCTTTTCATTGTCCAAGGCAATCACAGCTGAAGGGATGCTATCCTTCTCAACCAATTGTATAAGGTCTCTTATTACCATGGTATTGGTTAGAATTGTCCTCCTGGGTACAACACATGTCTGCTCTGTTCCAATGATTTCTCCTAAAACACTACCTAGTTTCAATGTTAGTGCTCTGGATATTATTTTGTAGTCTACACATAGTAGAGAAATTGGTCTGTAGTTCTGAATTAGACGTCTGTCATTTCCTTTATATATTAGCCTTACGTATGCCCTAGCCATAGTTGGTGGTAAATGGCTTTTCTAAAAAATTTCAGTGCCCAATTCTTCCATTATTGGACCTACAAGGTGCCAAAACGTTTGGTAAAATTCAACTGGAAGGCCATCACACCCCGGTGATTTTTCTAGTTTCATACCTTTAAGGGATTTAGTTAAATCTTCTAGTGTTAAGGGTTGATCACAAAATTCACTGCCTGTGTCTGACACCATTTTGTCTATATTTGCTAACAAATCCAATTTTGCATCTTCATCAATTCCCTCTGACTTGTACAATGACTCATAGTAATTGCATACAATAGTACTCATTTCATTGTTGGTAAAGACGGTTGAACCATCTGGCATGTTTAATGAGCACATCACCTTATCTAATGCCCGTGCTTTTTCTAATGGGCAAAAATATCGGGTTGGCTTTTCCCCTTCTGCGTGCATCTGGGCTCTTGCTCTAATTTTTGCACCCTCAAACTCATATTGTTCTATATCTCTTATTTTACTTTTAATTTTAACCAGTAATTCATAATAATTCTCTTCACCATTATTTACTTTAGCATTAATTTTCATCAGTGATCGATGAAGTGTTTTCTTGCGTTTGCGTATTTCCTGTGCTTTTCTAATAGCATACTTTCGGGAAACATACTTTAAATCCAGTTTTACATCCTCCCACCATTGCAATGTGCTCTTATATGATGCTTTCCTATTAATCCAATGTTGCCAACAACTCTCTATATTATTCTTATAAAATTCTTCTTCCAACAGTGTTGTGTTTAATTTCCAAAACCCGACCCCTTTTGTTACCCAGTCAGCATTGGCAAAGGTTACACAAACCATGTTATGATCGGAGAATGCAACTGGCTTAATATTAACATCTCTCCAGTACCCTGTTAACAAACTATTCACATAAATTCTGTCGATCCTTGAACCAACTTTCCCATCTACCGAAAAATATGTAAGATCTTTACCATGAGGTTTTGATATTCTATAGGTGTCAACTAAATTGTCATTATCACATATTTCTTTTAAGAGTCTATGTGATGTATCAGTATAAGTTGAAGTTGCATTCCTGTCATTTTCTTTGTCTAAGACACAATTAAAGTCACGACACATTACTAAGTTTTCAGTGATGTTATCTAGTGCTGTTTTAGACATCTCCTTAAAAAAATTACGACGTAGTTGATGAGATGCAGGTGCATATATACACAGCAACGTGATACGTGTTTGTTGTATATCTAGCGTGACTCTCACCCAGTGACCATTTGCACCTGATACTGAAGAGATTATATTTACATAGGCTGAACAACGAGGGAGTATAACAATTGCTACGCCTGCACTATTATCTTGAGATAACGAATACAATATTCTGGATCCAGAAATCTTTTCTAAATTATCGTATGATTCTGACTTCTGAATTTTTGTTTCCTGTATCAAAGCAATGTCAATCTGCTCATTTTTCAGAGTCTCTAGTAAGTGACGTTGCTTTATGTCACTATTTAAGCCTCAATTGAGTGTGCAAATTAGCATAAAAGGTAATAAAATGCTGTGTAAAACCGCCATTATTAAGCTAACTAGATTTTGTTTTTTTCGACCCTCTCTTAGACCATTTACCTATTTTACTCACAAACGCTGCATTACTTAGCTCAACTTTTTCCAAATGCTTATATTTTAATATATCTGAATCATGACGCAGATGCCTATATTTAACACCATTTGCCGTCACATATGGAACTAACACCTCTCCTGCCTCTGACCTGTACATGACCATTTCATCAGGTGATTTAGAACTCTGTGTTTGAATGGATATATCAGATTCAGCGACTGACATATTATCGTCTTCTATATCACTTTCCTCTATTTCTGATTCAGAACTCCCTCCATCTTTCTGTCGCTTTGTTCCACTCAATCGATCCGAGACACCAATTACTTTCTCTATATTATTTAAATCGTCTAGATTGAGTGTACTCAGTGGAAAATCAAAGTTAGTTTCAGTATCTTGCGACCTGAATTTTACTTGTCCTAAATTAAAACTCTCTTCCAGAGGGTATTGATCATCATCTTCAACTTGTGTGGAATTAGCCTCTCTGTCATCAAACTTGGATTGACTTGTTACTGGAGTAAGACTTAACCCCTCATCTAGAACCTCTATTTCATCGCCTGCAACTCCAGCGATTGGATTCTTAGTTTTTCCCCCATGCTTCTCATTAACATGGACTTCAGCTACAATCTCAGCAACTACTGGTTCGATGACATTTTCCTTAGCAACGTGCTTCCCATTAGTATGGATTTCAGCCACAATCTCAGCAGCTACCGGTTCTATGACATTCTCTTTAGAGACAACTTGCTCTGCACTTTTATCAGCACCCTTTTTGACATATTTGTTCTGCGGGCATCGCCACTTAAAGTGATCAGATGATCCACAAACTAGACATTTGTTTTTGTTAGGGCAATCTGTTGCAAGATGTTCTGTGCTTAAGCAGATTCTACACTCTTTGATTTGCCCCCTGTACCATAATGGCAAGATAAATCGACCATCTATGGTGACCTTGCTTGGGAGAGGTTGTTCTACCTTTTCAAACCAAATTCTTCTGATGCCATTTTCTAAGGTTCGATCAAATGGATAAGTCTCGTGTTTTACTTTGTCCACTTTGCCATACTTGATCAATTCAGTGATAACCCGTTCATCTGGGATCTCTAATGGAACCTTCATCTTGACTAATAGAAGATCAGAATCTACTTCCTCCACATTACACACCTCACCCTTCACGACAAGGACCTCGTCGAGCAACTTTTCCTTCACACTTTCATTAACTACGGTGACATTCCATACAGATTTGGAAACATTAACGAGACCTTGAAGGACCCGTGGCCCTGCCCCAACTACATCCTTCAACCCATGATACACCTCAATTGCCGAAATACCCCAAGCCTTTGTCGTGATTTTAAGACTCAGGGTACGCTTATATGAGGTTGCCATGGTGTTTTATAAAAAGAGAAACCCCATACTACTACAATATATAATACAAATATATAACACCAAGACGTCGGGGAAAGAGATAAACACTAAATAAATAGTGTCCCCTTTTGAAACCCTGACGTCTACCAACAAATATACGAATAGAGAGTACAGTCGTATATTTGTTAGTTTGAACCACTTTCTAAGTGGTTCACTAACACCTAACCGATTACAGTGGTTTCCTAATGCATACTAACATATTACAGTCATATATTTGTTAGTCTGTTCGAGTTGGCCGGGGACAGCCAACTGACTATAAGGATTTATATAGTTAACGAACTAGGCTTGTGCTTACAAATGACAAAGGAATTAAATCCACTCACTCAAGCGATCTTGCCAAATATAATGCGCTAGCCTACGAACTATAGAAATAGCAGACTGGCGCAGCGAGAAATGTATTGCATTGACTACAGTAAGAGGAGCCCTACTAAATGGCGGAAACTGCCAGCTAAGAGGAATTCCTTTAGAAAATGGAGACACAAAATGCGCTCCAACCAAGACAAGAATTTACAAATTAAACAGAAAGTTTGAAAGGAAACACTAATACGAAATATATGTATAAAATTTATCTACAAATTCGCGCTAGAAACTAGCAAATTCGGGAAGCAATTGCAGAGCTAAATAAACGCGTGCGGTCACTTCGACGACTACTACTACTACTACTACTACTACTACTACTACTACTACTACTACTACTACTACTACTACTACTACTACTACTACTACTACTACTACTACTACTACTACTACTACTACTACTACTACTACTACTGCTGCTACTACTACTACTACTACTACTACTACTACTACTACTACTACTACTACTACTACTACTACTACAACTATTACTACGGGTGCTACTACTACTACTACTACTACTACTACTACTACTACTACTACGGGTGCTACGACTACTACTACTAGGTTATTACTATTTATATAAATACATATTCACTACCGCCATAAATGCTATATTATATGTTACTCATATGCTGTGCAAAACGGCCCGAGTGTGAATAAAGAATCTGAATCTGAATCTGAAATATTTCTATAAGGGATTGTGGGATAGGTCTCCGGTCGTTCATGCCACGTGTGAGCACTTGTTGGCTAGCGGACTGGCTGGAAAGTAAGAACGAGTATAAGACAATATATCTTATTTTGATAAGAAACTAGGAGAGAGAACAGATTTAAACCACCATTCTCACTCAATATATGTTGCTCTTCGCCTATCCAGCTTCTGACCTGAGAGCGAAAGCAACAGATTGCTAGTTTGGGAGACATATATCTGTATATTTTAACAGAACCACCGGGTGAATGATACCTGGCCAGCAAACAGCTGTTGCTGTTGCATGTCCACGTAAATAGACAAGAGTAGATTTCCATTAGAAAGTTGTATTGATTACCAAGAGTCTATGTGTATTTTGACGAATTAAATCCTCATTATGTGCTTATCAACATTTTATATCACTAGATATAAAACTGTCAACAGCTGATAAATGTCTGCTTCTCGCAATGTACTACATGAATCGTTGTTTGTTAAGAGTGTCTGGCAATATCTCCTGGCGAGGAGAATATTAAATACGTTAGAGGTTCTAATGAATCTATCCGGATAAATAATCACGATAGCTCATAGAATCGTTTGCACAGAGATAAAATCAGATACAGATGTCTAATTTGTCTTTCGAACGCAGCGCACAAAAAGTACGTTTTTCAGGAGCATATGTGTGAAGTGCAGCTGTTCTTAAAATGGCTGCTAACATCATATGAAAACACGTGATTGATCCCCAGTCCAACTTAGATGCAACATTCTATGAAGGAAATGTTGAAGAAACAATTAATTCATCTACACATCTTCAATTTGTTGGCATAATTCGCCTTTCCAGAGTATCCGTCTATCATCTGACGTAATATGACGTCATAATCAGCTAAGTGGCGTATAGGATGACGTCATAATCATTACGTCATAAATGATTCTATTTCGCCCGTCCTTAACTCCTAATAGTCCGACATGTTGTACGAATTATATGGCTCTACTATTTAATAGGCAAGCAACAGCGCTCAGTCAAATTTGTTACACAATGTTTAATAGCTTACGCGTATAGTTTTCTGGAAATTGATAGTCACAGAGTTCAGAGATGGATCGATCCCAACACGAGCGACGTGTGGGTAGAGCTTAACTAGAGATGGGCGGGGCCTGACAAAAAGTGGAAAGGTCGATTGGTCGCAATGCAGATGTCACATTACACAAAAGATTTGGTTTATCGAGAACCGATCAAGCAATAGAATTTCTATTGCTACTGCAATGCGACGACAATGCGATATGCAAAGAAGAAAAAACCCCAATCCACTCCGAAGCATTCCGAAGATCGAGAGACTTCATTCTTAATACACATTGGAAAATATACATCTAAGAAGAAACAACGTACATAAATGTTCCATGCTATAAGCATTTCATGAGAGGGACTTCGAAATTGTCACGCAAATAGAAGACGCAGTGATCTCAAAATATGCATTGTGTGCAATTTGTTCGCCAGCTTCAACAAGGGAAACTTTCACGACATTGACCACAACTCAACCACATCAACAGCACATAGGTTTCACGTCACAATCATTTCCATTTTCAGCATACATGATCAGACAATTCACCTTTCCAATTTATCAATCCATCATATGACGTCATAATCAACTACGCGAGGTGTATGGTGACGTCATAATCATTACGTTATTACTGACTCGACATAGTCCGTTTTAACGCTTAATAGTGCGACAGGTTGTACGAATTGTATGTCTTTACAATTTAATAAACATTCTGTTGACTATTTTAAAACTATATGCAGCAACAGCATCCAGCCAAATTAGTTTCAAAATATTTAACAGCTTGCCTGTATAGCTTTCTGGAAATTGATAGTCAGGGAGTTCACGCATCGATCGATCACAACACGACTGATGTGTGGGTGTAGCTTAGCTGGAGATGGGCGGGGCATAGCTAAAAATGGAAAGGTCCATAGAGGTGAAGTATGAATGGATGGATCCATTTCGAGCGACGCCACGCCCATTTCTAGCTATTCTCCATCCTATTGTTACTGGTGTTGGAATAAATTTAAAACATTGAAACCTGAAGCCAAGAATCTACATCCAGGAAAGCTGTTGAATATTTTGAAATTAATTTGACTTGGGCTGTTGCTATCGCAGCAAGAGCTCCAACTCAAATTAGTCTCAAAATAGTCGACATAATATTTATTGAATTGCAAATCTGTCAAAGACGTACAGATCGTACACGTGACCTACTTTTCGATTTCCATGGCAGAGTTATAATACGTCATTATGATTGTGACCGCAGCGAAGTGGCGATTGCCCACGCCGTCAGATATTTGAGTGACAGATCGGCTCCCGCCATTGAATGGGTTGTTGTCAAGGCATGTGCAGAAACACTTACCAACATTCAATCAGCTTCTTTTTCTAAACAAGAATCTCAATGCTCTAACCCCTTCACATAGGCCTAAAACAAGCCCCCGTAACATGATGGGAAACGCTTGCTTTGAAAATTAAAAAAACCCAGTTACGGCATAAATATAACCCAATGGAAGAAACACGCTAGTAATTGGAATGGGATCTGTAAATAACATCATATGCAGTGTTGTCAAAGAGATACTGTGAACAAATATGTGGTTCATAAATGCTACATACAGCAGACGTAGATTAGGAGGAAGAGGATTGCGAGACTGTGCCATTTTGAAGCTGTGTGCTAAAAAAAAATCACTCGTCACCACAGGGTAGAACCTATGACAAAAAGGAGAGTTCCCTTTTTTCTAGGAACGGACAACTTGATATGGATTCGTCGAAGTTTGTTAAGCGTGACAGTTTCTAATCAGGATTCATGGTATGGACGGGCTAGTTGATGGAGGAATCAAGTTTTGCAATGCCCCGCCCATCTTTAGCTACGCTCCACCCAACGCCTTGCCCGTGTAGGGATCAAGCGATCCCTGCACTCCCTTAATATCAATTTCCAGAAAACTATAAACCGGTGTTTATCGCATAAACCTATATTAACAATATGAAAACTGTTAATAATGCAGCGAAGAATTTCCATTGATTGTTATGGCACGATCGTTATTTTATATTAACCAATCAGAATACGGTGGTCCTCGCGGCATTGTATATCACTATACACCTCATAGCGTAGCAATACCGCTTGTGACACCCCATAGTATATAAGATAAGTTTGTATTATTGCAAATATTTCTCATAGTATTTTTCGTCTTAAGGCGTCCAATATGCTAGTTGTCAGTGTGTCGTTATCCGCTCTTCACGGCCATACGCTAATAGAAGGTCTAAACTGCTTTTTTCAGAGATCGATGTTCTTGAACAATATGTAAGAATTTCAGTTCATGTGATATATAGAATCAGAAACTCGATCCCATTGAATATCACTATTATCAACCAGATTCAACCTCGTATAAAATTATCACTTTGCACTCGCTACCCAAGCCCAAGAAGCCACCTGGACTCCCAGCCAATCTGCGGCCCATTGTACTCATCAACAGCATACGGAAAATCCTATCCAATGTTACTCTATGCCGCATCCGAGACAAGATCGATTACTTCACCGGATCATGTCAAAGTGGCTTCAAACGTGGACGCAACTGCGCAGACAGTGTATGGGCTCAACGCATGCTTGTGTCGGTAGTGATGTCCAAACACTGGGACTTCCACAACATGGGCATTGACATATCAAGAGCCTTCGACACAATTACACGCTCAAAGATCCTAGATGTACTACGCCAGTCCAGTTGCAATGAAGAAGAGCTACGACTAGTGAGACTACTGCTGCATTGAAATCTGTGCGGGAAAGTTCCACATAACCAAACCCACCCCCACCCAGTATCAATACCGGGCATGCCGCTAGAGATGGAATATGCTGACGATGTGGACTTCATAGACGAGGAAAAGAAACCCATTGACGAACTTCTCCCAATAGTTGCAAGCAAACTAAAAATTCAGAATCTCTTTATGAATGAATCCAAAACAGAGTCCCCCCACATATACCTATCGACAATGCATGATACTATAAAAAATGACGACCCACTTCGTGGCGGCGAACCATGGAGGAAAAGTAAAATCCTGGCCTCACTGTTTTTCAGTACTGCTGACATTGCTGCACGCTATGTCATGGAGAAGATAGCGTTCCAGTCCTTCTGGAAGCTATGGATTCGTGGATCAAAGATGCCCTTGATAAAGAGGCTACGTTTATACAATGCAACCTGCATATCCTTGATGCTGTATAACTGTAACAGCTGGGCAGCTCCAAAGGCATCTCTAGACAAACTCGATGCCTGCCACCGCAAACACCTACGCACGATCACTGGACACCGATGGCCCGACAGCATAATTTCCAACGATGCACTATCCAAGGTGTATAATACGTCGCCGCTGTCTGTAAAAGTCGCCCACCAAAAATGGTCAATTTTTGGCCATGTGCTAAGGATGCCAGAAGAGACACCAGCACAGAGAGCCCTGAATTCGCCTTACTCCGAGCCAGCAGATACAAAGCCAGGAGAGGACGTCATTGTATAAATCTGCTAAGCGTCCTACGAGGTGACCTCAAGAAAGCAGAACCCGGTACACTCAAGTCAAGAATGGACATGAGGAAGCTAAGGATTTCTGCTGAGGACAAGACAGAGGGCAAAAGCGAAGAAGGACAGATTGCAGCTGTAGGATGTTTCTACTACTACAGCCGCAGAATACAGTAATCATATATATACCGCGCGTTCATAGACGTAATCAACACGACTCCTAAGTCATTCTCTCAGAAATGAGATTAGTTATTCTCCATACTTTCGAGCCTGCCATGTGAACTATGATGAATCGCTCTTCTACCACCAGTACGGACCTACGATAATGGAATCCCCATACGATCTATGCCTAGCATCCACTTATATGCTTTCAGAAATCTGAAATGATTATGTCCGCGACACCAAAATATGCATAGTAATCTTTGCAAGACGTGCCTTCTATGCCACCTGTTAGCAAAGTTGGTATCCCATAAGCTTCTACCCGTTCAGTGCGATGATCAATTAACGCAAAGCACTGCCAGTAGTTGATTAAACCGTTCATGACGAAGACTATCAAAACCGACAGTTGCAGTGGTCTTGAGGAATGTCCATTTGCCGGCCAAGAGAAGAATCTGGTCAAGGCTTCTCTAACACATATACTAGACATTCATTTAGCTTCCTTTCCAACAATATGACAGATAAGTTAAATGTGCATGACATGACTAATATCTCAATCCAATCGTTATCAGCGAAAATTATTCTGATTGTTATAAAAGTGATTTATCTTTAAAATCATTGTTGCTTGCATTCTAACTGATTACAACAAAATCAAATCGTGTGTACTCACGTACGCGGCCCTCTTCATGCATGATTGTGCATTATACCGCAATTTGAAATCGCCATTGCTGTTCTTGATATTCCGTTAATCCTTAAATTTGTTTAAGAAAGTTTCGATTTTCTCAAAGAAAATGTTAATTTGCAGACGAACAGAAGATTATTTTTTTAGGATTTACCACTGGAATGACTGGCTCAATTATCGATCCAGTCATTCTCGTGGTAAATTAAAAAAATTAGTCTTCTCTTGGTCTGCAAATGGACATTTCGGTATACCATTGCAGAAGTCGTTTTTGCGAAGTTGAGTGCTAAATGGGTAATACGTTCCCAAATGAGGACATTCTCGCTTTCTCTTTGTCCGTCATTCTCTGCTGTTTTCTTCAGGTATCTCTCGCTATCACTCGTTCTCGATTACCATCCAGGACAGCCATATGTACGTTTGCAAAACATCATTTCGCTGCTCATGTCAATATGATCTGAATCTAAAGGATACTATATTAGATTTCATCTTCCTCGGTACTCGAGTTTACTGAAGTATTACGTCGTTCGTAGGTCCATAGACTTGACGCATAATTTATGCTTCGGCTGCGGGAACTCCACAACCAGATGTTCAGCTTTTAGCTTGGCTTGGCTACCTCACTTCATTGGCCCAATCTCATGCCTTTCTTCATTAACGTCGCTATGGATCAATGTATTTCTAGTGTCTGTGTCAGAAACAAGATTCAGTGTAGGTGCGTTAATTCCGTGCCCAGCGCTCCCGATTTGCTCCGCCCTTAGTAGGTAGGGTAGGGTAATCATAGAATGGTATCCATCAACAAAATTTATAAATATTTTCGTTGACGCGCCGCGTATTGGTAATTCGGAGTGCCAAGGAGTGTTTCCCCTCACACAAGCACACGCGTACTATTGTCGCCGTTTTCTAGTCATATGGAGCCAAATAATAAGCGTGAGAAAAATTTTGAAAACCCTTTGACTTACACGGCAACAATCGGCAATGTGGGTTAGGGAAGTGGCAGGTGTTTAGAAAAAATATGCATTAATTGTGAATTTGTTTTCTTACGGTAAACATACGATACGAACCAGTCTTTTAGCAATTTAACCCACAAGTCCCAGGGCGTCAAGTTTAGACTAACTGCATAGATAAGATGATGAATATTTTGATACCAGTTTTACGGGAACCTGTTGCTGCTATACGCATGAACATATTCAACGTGAATAGTTATAGAGAAATTTTGGCATTTAGATTTTCTGGTTCTGCAGGTAAAATACTCGGGTATTATTATGTAGACAATACCGAACAATATACGAAGCTGGTGTCCTATACTGGCTCACACTTGTAAGACGCCAATTAATAAAGGCAGGGAATATATTTTGAAGGATTGAACATTTATTTACATAGCAGAAACCTATCGACTCATTAAAACCTATATCTGGCACATATATTTACAATAGTTGAAATCTTATTGAAACAAAATCTTGCCTTTCTTGTAATATTCTCACATCGACACGCTTTCATCACTAGAAGCCCAGCGATTTGATTTTAAAGCAAAAGTTATTGTGATACACATTTAAAGATAAATGTGATGGAAGTTAATGCTTCATAATGCAGCATCGTTTTTCAAGAAAATCTGTATTAAGATATCCATCAGAATACGTTTTGCATCGGAATGAAATTGAAGATTCTTGTATTAGGAGTTAACAGGGTTAACACTTTGAAACCAGTATTTCTAGACTCTCAATTTCAAATTAACTATGTTGTTGTATGTAAGCTGTCGATTAGTTTGAAACCAATTTAACAGGAATCTGTTGCTGCCATAGGCAGGAACAGCTTCCAGTTAAATTAGTTCCAAAATATTCAACATAATATATATTTGATCGTCAATGATATTTGATAATAGGGTTTTTGTATTCAAAGTGTTACGGCGAAACGCTCGCGAGGTGTGCACGGTTATAAAAGACCAGCAAAAGCTGATCAGAGAATTCAAAGTCCATAATATTGCCATACAAGCAGGAGGCATGTTTCAACGAAATATGATAGCTGGTAAGAGTTTTGAATATAAATTTAAAGATATGTTAGTATATACAATAAAAAGTTTAACGTAAGGAACTATGCGCATAAACTGTTTCTAGCGATTCACTAATAGAGTTCACTTATTAGTCTAATACATTCTACTTTGGAATTGCACAAATATTGAAAACGTACACACTAAAACACAAATGTGATTCGTCGTAGTTAATCGCCGGTTCGTAAGAAACATTGCTGTATTCCGCGGATATCTGTCTATTTATCATAGCTTTTTGGCTAACATCTTTCCTGTTCATAAGTAGGTCAAAATAGGTGTATTTATCCCAGCTAGGGTCTCTTTAATTTCTCCGTCATTGCAGCGGCCGCCGCCGCCGCCGCCGTTATCGTCGTCGTCGTCGTCGTCGTCGTCGTCGTCGTCGTCGTCGTCGTCGTCATCGTCATCGTCGTCGTCGTCGTCGTCGTCGTCGTTTGACCAAACACCTACTATCCTCTACGCTTTAATAAATATTCTGATATTCTAGATTTGTTAAACTTCAGATTTTTATCACCGGTTTATAATAAGAAGGGTACGCCCAAAGAGGCAAGGAATTACAGGAAGATTACGGTTCTGCCTGTAGTCACGATTATTATTGAGTAACTTCCGAAGCAAAAGGCTAAAGACAAGATCGAGATGACTCAATGTCAGACACAAGGAGGATTTAGCACAGGCGTGTCTCCTATGCTCGTTGCCTTTCTTGTAGAAGAATACTATAGAGAATTACGAGCTAACAAACAGCTCGGACATCTCATTCTGCTGGATGATAAAGCTACATTTGACGTTGTTTTACCATAGCCACAATCTGCGAAGGCTATATAATATAAGGAGTAAACAACATTAACTGGAACTAAATACAGAATATCCATTTATGCGCCACGTCAAAGATCAAGTGGAATGGCACACAGTCAGCCCACATCGATATACTCCAGGGTGTCAGACAAGGTGGCATTCTTAGTACAGACCTCTCCACATTATTTATAGACCCCTTACCTCATAGAATAAGATCTACAAATATAGAAGCACATATTGGAAATACCCTAAGCAACAATAGTTCCTGCGTGGATGATGTTTCCTTGATGAGTAATACAAGTGTGGACATGCAGGAACGTACCAAGTACCAACATTGCAGCAGATTTGACTAATATGGAGAGTTATCAGCTTCAGCCTTTGATAAGTGTTTCTATTACAATATGTCTGTCTTCTAAATATAACTATACCACAGAATTCTTCATAGAAGTCCAATAGATGCGAGATGTCGAGACTGCTAGTGTCCATTTGAGAGTAACAAGATGTTCATCATTGAACGAAAACATAGAGCATAACGTAAACAGCAACATAAAGAAGGCACGTCGAACAACACACAGTCGTTTTTCATCAGGATTTCATGGACACAATAGCTTTGATCCCGTACGATTATTCATTTTTTTAAGATCTACATAGCTCCGCTCATAACTTATGGGTTTGATGTCATATTACCTGGGAGTGTGCATCTGACCAAACTATAGAAGTACCAAAAACGGCTTCTGCAGCAACTGCTGTCATTACCAATAAACACAGCTGATCCAGCAATATATATTTTAACGGTCGTCGTCGCTGCCGCTGTCATCGTCATCGTTGTCGTCGTTACTACTATCGTCGTCATCGTAGTCGTCGTGATCTTCGTCATCGTTGTCGGCGGCCCTGTTGGCGGCTAAGGCGATTGTAATGGCTTTATCATGTAGAAATGATGATGATGATGATGATGATGATGATGATGATGACGACGACGACGACGACGACGACGGCGGCGGCGGCGGCGGCGGCGACGACGACGATTATTATTATTATTATTATTATTATTATTATTATTATTATTATTATTATTACAGTTGTAGCGGTTCTCGTGTTCATGATTACTGGGACGGAGGCTCAGTGCTCTGAACGCACCAATATCTATGTCCCCATAGACAATGACTGCGCAGGTTTTTACTATTGCAACGCCACGGGCCAGGTGAGCGCGATCCCGGAACCTTGTGATATGGATGCAGGGTATATGTGGAGCCAGAAACACCAGGTGTGTGACCATAGTGATCAAGTGGACTGCTCCCAGAATGGCAACTACTGGATCAGATCTGACGCACTCGCTGGTAGTAAGTACGCCTGTTAACACAGCTTATGTTAACTTACTCATTTAATCGTGAAACCGGCCAAAGCATCGCCTTGTATGAGGTATGTCTATTTGCAGGCTAAGAGGAGACTATTTTTGAAAATTTACCACTAGAATGACTGGCTCGGTTACCGAGCCAGTCATTTCAGCGGTAAATTTTCAAAAATAGTCTTCACCTGACCTCCTGATGGACACTGATTATGTAAAAATTTGAATTTTCTTGACCGTATAATGTTCAAACCGCCTTTATTTGCTGTATAACTGAGACCTTTTTTTTGTAAATTCCATAGGAAAATTTTATAAATTGTCTTCAATTGACCTACAATGGACCCCTTTCAATGAGCAACAGGTTCTTCTCTATTACACATCTTGACAATTAAATGGTTAATTAATATATAAGTATTATTTTGAGTTTAAACGAGAGGTTAATGAACAACAAGTTCCCAGATTCTCAATTTCATCGTAACTACTATACAGGTGACCCGGTGAAAAACTAAAAATTATTTGACAGGAGCCTGTTGGCGCAGCATGTCCCAGTTAAATCTGTTTGAAAACTGTTAACCGATTATTTATTTAATTGTAGATGACTTTCTGAATTCGACATTTTGGGATCATTAAAACAATGTAGGCCTCGATATTAATTTGTTTACAGAAATAATTTATAGCTACGTGGAAATTTGAAAACTATGCACCATTTCGACTACCGTTTTCGTTTAAGCAAAGCTTATTTAGTCAAGATGGGAGCATAATATGACAACAATAAAAGGCCTATCAATATGTATTAATATTATTATTATTACTATTACTATTATTATTATTATTATTATTATTATTATTTTTATTATTGTCATCATCATCATCGCCATTGACATCAATGATAACAATAATTTGGTAGGTAACTTAAACCCTCTTATGTCAACAGGGCCTCGAAGCGCCCAGGATGCAACTCAATTAACCGTTTAATTGCCAAGATTTTTCAATAAAATTACAATGTTTGCAGGCCAAGTGAAGACGATTTTTTGTTGCTGTAAATTTACCACTGAAAATTACAAAAATCGCTTTCTGCCCTCAAGACAACTACAGAGAACGTGTTCCCCCAGATTGACCGCCAAATGTGAAATTGCTAAGAAAATTTGATTTTTTTAATTAGCCAGCGTCCATTTCAGGGCAAGAGAACAGTATTTTTGACAATTTTACCACTTGAATGACTGGCTCGTAACCGAGCCAGTCATCCCAGTGGTAAATTTTCAAAAATACTATTTTCTTGGCCTGCTATTGGGCATTCTTAAGGCCATTGCAGTGGGAGTGTCGTGCCGGCCTGCCCATTACCTCTTAAGGTGGCATAATAAGGGTTAAGGATGACAGAATGAAATTTACGGGAGAAGCGAGAAAAGTATGATTTGACGGCAGAGGGAGGTAGAATGCAAGAGGTTATTGGTTTGGTAGGCTATATTGAGTCCCTGCTTACAGGTCTCATTCTAACTTTAACGCGCTGGTGTTTTATTTATTTCAGTCTATTCTTGATAAGTTCCCCCAGTTTCACACTGGTACCCATTTATACTCCTGGTGGAGAGAGGCAAGGAAGATTGAAGGAGATTGTCTATGTCGCCAGCGATCGCCAGCCGATCAGAGTCGCGATCGCGTGGTCGCCGATTTCGCAGCTCTGTTCGCTACCCCCTGCGCTGCCACATCCTCTGTCGGAAGTATGCGGTTGTTGTTCGGTTGCTTTTATTGGCCGCTTCCGCGTAGGTTTATTTAAGCTATGGCTCTATCTTGAGGGTGCTTCACCAAAGTTTTGCGGGGACCACGGTTTTACGTCCCTTCCGAAGGACGTGTAGGCACCAGCAAATAAAGGCCATTGCCTTTCCTTTCACCGATTACTCGCCGGTTACCTGATCGTCTGACAGTCGACCAGGAATTGAACCCAAGCCAAGGCATTACCAGACGACCACGCTACCAGCACTTCACATTGGGAGAAGTTCGTCAAGGGGTTTCTTTCTTTTCCTCGTCTATGAAGTCCACATCGTCCACATATTCCATCTCTAGAGGCATACGTGGTATAAGCATCGGGTGGATGGTGGGTGGGTGGGGCGTGGGGGTAGGACCGTGGGGATTGGTCTTGTGGACTGTTCAACCACATATTTCAAGGTTGTAGTAACAACCTTTGCATATTTCACTGTTTTGACTCGTACTCACAGCTTGGTGTCTGTAGGTGTCTCACTAGTCGTTGCCCATCTTCAATGGCATTGTGGCATAAATATAATAGTTTCCTATTTTCAGAATCTCGTATGCTCACACAAGTTTCCAAAAAACAATAATTAATAACAGATATGGGTGTTGGGGTCGAAATCTGTTACTAAAATTACTATGCATTAATAAAACACAAATACCGTTATACTAGCCTAAAACTAAAGAATTTCCAAATTTATTTCTATCTATGAGCCAATGCTTTAGTAGCGGTGTCACCATACAGATACATCAGATTTTTCCATCTGTATTTCACATTTTACATGGTTAATGTAGGTAAACCTCTGCGAGATCACATGACCTTTGTTCACTTGGAATTTCCGCGTTTATAATATAGGTTACAACACTTAGAATATGACGTCATTACTACGTCATAGAGTCAGTACCATGCCATTTAATATTTTACTACTCCATTTTATTCCAACCCCGCTGCGCAACAAAACATCGTTTGTATTTATGTGCACTTTCCCCGAGTGAAGCCCGCTTGCAAATGGTAATTGTGATTTTTTTGTGCTTTTGATAAAAATGCTGAAGGCCGTTTGAAACTGACAACATTGCGAAACATTTTGCATATGGAAAATCAGGGATTTGGGTTTACGGGTCTAAATGTTGTACGCAGTGAATTAAAAAATAACCGATTGTAACAGTTTGCAGATCTATCAAAATGAGCATCGTCACTCACATAGCTCTGTTGTTCGTGGCAGTACTTGCAGGCCTTTGATCACTTGTTTTGTGACGTAACATTACAAGCTGGTTTTAGTCCACCAATAAGATTTCAGGTTACTTCGCTCGATAGGCCAGACTTCAATGACCTAAATTACAATCACAACAACAACAACAACAACAACAACAACAACAACAACAACAACAACAACAACAACAACCACAACAACGATGGCGCTGCTGCTGGAAAGAGATAATTGCAAAAGTTTGCAATCATTTTGCTCTAAACGAGTTATTTGAGGAAAAGAAAGCTTGTAGACTGGTTTTCGATAACAAAAAACCTTAGCTTGACGTACGCGCATGTGCAAATTTGTGTACATTCTTTATTTCTTATAGAGCAATTTCATTGGCGGAAGTTGACTGAGCCCAGACAATTAATATTTATGACGTGTCGTCAACTTAGCGCAGACAGCAAAAGCGTGCAAGGACGGTACTCGATACGGGAGCTGAGTGGAAGGGCGAGGATCGTGCAACAGGACGGTGCAAAATGAATTCCTTTCGGAACTGAAGGCAGATGGACTATGATGAATCATCTACTGTCAATGGGGAGAGCCGATCTATCGCTCAATTATCTGGCATCAGAATCAATTACGTCGCTAGTTAGCTGACGTCACAATAATAATGGCGTATAATTCCGTCATGAAAATTTGCAATTTAATAAACATACCTGTTGAATATTTCGAAACTAATCTGAATGGGAGCTGTTGCAGCCATTTGTTGATTAGCAGAAGAAACTCTCAGGCAAAATAGTTTCAAAATATTTAACAACTTACGGGTATTGGTCTGATGGAATCGAGAATCTGGGAATTCATGATTGAAGGCGTTACCCTCGATTCAAACGGGGCTACAAAGTCGGATGTCGGATGTCCTTAGTTAACATAGACCGGCGCACCTGACCTTCCCAGTTTATCCATCCATCACATGATGTCATAATCAACTACGTAACGTGTATAGTGACGTCATACTCATTTGATTTAGTCCGTCTTAAATGCTTAAGAGTTCGACAGGGTGTATGAATTGTCTTTACTCTTCAATAAACATGCTGTCGAATATTTTGAAACTAATTAGACTGGGCGCTGTCCCTGCCAAAGGCAGCAACGGCGCCCAGTAAAATTAGTTAAAAAAATTGAACAGCTTACCTGGATAGTTTTCTGGAAATTGATAGTCACGGAGTTCAGGGATCGAGGGCGAGGTGTCCGTGGAGCTTAGCTAGAGATGGGCGGAGAATAGCTAAAATTGAAAAGATCCACTAGAACTGGGTCCAGGTACTCATCATTCCGCCTTGTTCCATTAACTTATGAAATGTCATCGTTGTCGTATCACACTAGCGTAATAGAAGGATCGATTTTAGCTACGTCCCGCCCAATTCTAGCTATGTACCGCCCATGCCATGCGCGTGTTGGGATTCTCAGAATCCCATTTTCAATATAATTATACAAGTAACATGTTGACTATTTTGGAACTAATTCGACTGGGTGATGTTGCTGCCTATTAGAATGTTTATTTAATGGGAAGGCATACAATTCGTACAACTTGATCGACTATTCCAGGTTCATGAAGGAATATTTCTTTCAATTATGGTTGTGACGGCAACATATATGAGACGGAGCTGATTATGGCGTCAATACTTGAGTGACAATTTAGATTCATCCATACCATTAAAATTATATTGGCGTACATAGTTGTTTATATGATACACATATTTCTTCCTTATTATTTTAACAGGAAGCGAGGCATTATGCTATGATCATGGTTCAGAGAAACTAGAAGATTCTACGAGTTGCAAAAAGTATTTCCAGTGTCACAGTGACATGGGTAGAATTGAGGACTGCCCTCCAGACCATTATTTCCGTAAACTTTCTGGCGAATGCGTACAGTTTCAGTTTTTAGAGCCACAGAGACAAGAGTACTGCGCTCTCATACATAACCTAGGTAAATACATAGCGAACCAGCTATACTAGATATAGAGCAAGTTAGAAGGAGATAGTAGAAATAGTTAGAAATATTAGATAGGCAGAATTAGTTAGATAGCTAGAGCGGTTAAACTGAATAAGTGACCACCTGACCGACTGACTGACCGAGCGTGCGATCGATCGAATGAATGAATGAATGAATGACTGAACGACCAACTAACTGACTGAGTGACTGACTGCCCGACTCACTAAGCGTCCAATCCACGGACCGACCGTATGACAGACCGACCGAATTACCGACCGAACAAACAAATGGCCGATAAAATTACAGATCGCCCGACAAGCAGACAGACTGCACAAAATCCTGTTTCCTAGATATAGCAGCTGCAGCAGCAGCAGCAGCAGCAGCAGCAGCAGCAGCAGCAGCAGCAGCAGCAGCATCAGCAGCAGCAGCAGTAGTAGTAGTAGTAGTAGTAGTAGCAGTAGTGGTAGCAGTAGCAGCAGCAGCAGCAGCAGCAGCAGCAGAATCAGCTTTAGTAGTAACCTTCGCCTAAAAGCAAATATGCATATAAACATCAACCACAAATATACCACAGATCTGGACACTACACTGCAGACGCTTCCGCGTGAAGTTGTCTGAATAGCAGACGGCACCCAGTAATTAAGTGACTTCAAAAGCTATGATTTCTTCGAGATAGGACAATGGAAGCAATGGTTAATGCATTGTGTAAGGACAGTTGATAGTCTCTAATGATTGTAATTAAGTAGATAATCAAAGGTTCTGGGCTCTTTGAGAAGACTCAGAAAAAACGTTACATAACAAGTTTCATGTTGTTTTAATGGGCGAGGAGGGGGGGGGGGGGTGGGGGTGGGGGGGGGGCAGATGAGCGGGGGGGGGGGGCAATCACCTCATTAGTTTGACGTTATTTTAACAAATAAAATTTAGTTTTTAAAATCTGATTGACTATACCCCCAACACAGACCAGCCCCAACACCTCTGAGCAGTATGCAGATGTTAAAGTTTAACAATATGGGCTTAGATGATTTTTAACATATGCATATTTGAGAACTTGATTGGCTCATGTCTGCAGTGGCCCTCTTGGTGACGTCATAACATATAAAATGGTGTTCTTCTCTGAGACTACCTGACATATTTTTCTGAAATTTGAGCAATTTCTTGGTGCCCTCGGAGCAAGTCAAAGGTGATGAAGAGAGATTGGTAGATAAAAAAATCTGGCCGTAATCGGCCAATGACATGTGAGTATTTCGCCGGCCATTTTGAGCTTTTTTATTTTAGGGAATTGACAGTCAAAACTAGTTGGCATGAGTAAAATGGTGTTATGATTTCAAATTTTTTAGTTTTGAACGTGTGAGACAAGGCGATCCGCGGCCATCTAGAATTTGCTGTGGCCCGTGGGAAATGTATGGAGAAATTTTTGAAATTTGAATCACGTTTCCTCCTAGGATTTTGGGCTGGCCAACTTAAAACTTGGCAGGCTTCTAGCAATATGTAGCCAACACCTTTCCTAAAAAATATTTTTTGTCACTGAAGCAGTTTTTTCGGAAATCCTGAATAAGTAATTTTTGGGCAGAATGCTGAAACCTGTATTTCTGGGGGCGGGAGGGGGATGGGGGATGGTGTGTGCGTGCGTGCGTGCGTGCGTGCGTGGATGCGTGCGTGCGTGCGTGCGTGCGTGCGTGCGCGTGTGTGCGTGTGTGGGACGGGGGGTGATGGTCAGAGTGTTAAAATTGGTTATATACGTAGATACTATATGCGCCCATTGATTGATCAAATAAAATCGTTAGTGAACATACATTACAAATATTTCTACTGTCTTCTGTTTCCGTAATTTGCCGATAAATAATGCAATTCTAGGCCGAGTGTTTATTGCGCTTAGTTTATCAAATTCGGAACGAGATTCCCTGTCAGGACCGTTTATGAAACCCGAATATTTCAAGCAGTTCCCGAGATAATACAATTTTCATATCAGGATACAATTGTGCCATTGAAAATGCACTAATGAAAATGCTGTACATAGCAACCAGCATTACTGTAGGGCTTTTCACAATGAAGATGACTTTATAAAGGTTTTTGGGGATGCTTATTCCGAATATTAGTTTCGAAAGCATCCGACCATTTGCGTAGCAACCAGGCTAGCCCCCTCAGCAACCGATATGCCCTCCATATCAACAAGTTTGATGTATCTACTGGGAATTGTGTGCAAAAGTCATTTTCAGATGTGCAGAGTTTGAAATTCGCATTCTTAATTGTCCAGATAAGGTTCATGTCTCAGTGACCAGGATGGTAGCTGCTTTATTATTATTATTATTATTATTATTATTATTATTATTATTATTACTATTATTATTATTATTATACTCATCATCATTATTACCATTATAGGTACCATACTTTATCATTATCCTCATTGTTATCATCATTTATTTTACCATCATTGCTATCATTACCATCAGTTACAGAAGTATCTGCCGACTGCCCACAACATGAAACAAGCAGAATAACCTATCCGAGCGATTGCTCCCGTTATTACTATTGCAACCTTGGCAATAGATGCGTCATTTATTGTCCCACTGGAAAGTACTTCGACTTTATATCAACATCATGTGTATCCCACGATGTACTTACCGGTGCTCAACAGGCGTACTGCACCGACATGGGAATAGGTATGGAAAATAGTATTAATCATTTGGCCCCTGAATTCCTATAATCTTAATATCAAGTTAGAGCTCTATGTAGTTAAGCTTTTATTTACATTGAAAGTATTTTGACTGGAAGTTGTTGCTTCCTGTAGGCAGCAACGGCCCAAGTTCAATTAATTTCAAAACACTTAACATCATACTTCTTAAATTGTAAATGGTTATAAATTATTTTGATTCCAGATTTTCTGTTCAAATTGTTAAGGACTAAGTGGACATAATTTCAATCACAATACTGCTTAAAAATCAATACGCACCAATTACAGTTATTTTATCTACGATAAGATTTTCCACAATTCGTTTTCTTTTCAGAAGGCAATCCTTCCTTTTCAGATATATAGACAACGCAAAGTGGAATAGTGGCTTGTACTCACTTTTTCTATTTGGCAATATAATTTTTAACGCTTTGAACTCTGAAGTATAAACATTTCAATTTTACTATACAGGTAAATCAGAATGCTTAGTAAATTGTAAACTCACCACAGATATACAGTTCAAACGCTTTCAGTGTATATGCCTCATATATCATTGCAATCGTTTGGTCATGATTATCAACGTCAGTAATGGCCAGTCATTGTTGTATGCAATTCTTACTGTCCATTTCATTGGACTGAACAGAAAGTTGTAACTCGTCATCACCCGTCGCCACCACCACAACCACAGCCACAACCACAGCCATCTCCATCATCATCATCATCATAACCAACATCATCATTTGATCATGATCATCAAATAAATGGTCAGTCATTGTCGTCTTTATTTCTTACTGTCCACGTCGTTGGTCTTATTGTACCATTTAATCATATTGAAATATATACACATAGTAAACAAATTATTATTATTATTATTATTGTTATTATTATTATTATTATTATTATTATTATTATTACCACCCTCACCTCACCATCATATACATTGGTAATATCCTGTCTCATAACTCGAAAAAGCAAAAGAGAGGCGAGGAGTTAGAGCTGCTCGCCATGTTGCTCCCTCCTGTAGCCTCAGCCCACTACCACAGCAACACCTGACATCATGGATGTTTGACAGTGCCCCTGGTGCTGCTCACCTGTCACAGTTGCATTATACTTATTGAGTAGCATCGTAAAGATGCATCCAGACTTTCATAGGATTTTAGATAGGCATCCAGAAGGTCTGAATAACAATACATGCCCTGAGACAGTGATGGAGGATTCCAGTTTCTCAGCCAATCATATGACATCACAGTCGACTAACTGACGTGTAGGCTGACGTCATAATCAATTATGTTATGAATGATTCGATTTACTACGCCATAAGCGCTTTGAATAGCCCGACCAGTTGTATGAATTTATGGCTTTACTTTTCAATAAACATGCTGTTGAATATTTTGAAACTAATTTGACCATAGGCAGCAACAACACCCAGTGAAATTAGTTTCAGGTTATTCAATAGCTTACGATCGATCCCGACACTGGCAAAGCGTGGGTAGAGCATAGCTCTGAGGTGGGTGGGGCATAGCTAAATCAGGATTAATCCATTGATAATGTAGTTTCAATTGCAGAGGAGTGACCCAGAGCGCCTTCTCTTCATCCCTTCCACGTCCTCGACGAAGGAAGGTACAGTCATCATCCATATCGATTTTGTGTAAAACAGGCTTTGGTTTCATTGCTATCTCCTTGTGGTGGTGATCCTTTATGTGTGAAATTTCGCAGAATGAAATGATTTGACGCGAATGGTTAATTTTGTCCTAGCCTGTAGGAGTGTCTCTATTGCTCGCTCATCTGCTCATACACTCACTCACCCGCCTACCAACCGGCCGGGCCAACCCGCCTCCAGGAGAATTAGAGGCAGGGTGGGTGGGTGTGAGGAAGGGAGGGAGGGAGGGACGGAGTCAAATTGGATGGAGGAAAGGTGCAAGCAATCGAGTGAGTGAGTGAGTGAGTGAGTGAGTGGGAGAAGCATGGAACGTGGGAGGGATATTATTATTATTATTATTATTATTATTATTATTATTATTATTATTATTATTATTAGGCTTCCAAGAGCGAAGCTCTGGAAGACTAGAGTAATTGTTCTGTTTATTATTATTATTATTATTATTATTATTTTTATTATTCTTCTGCCAGCCATTTCCAGCAAGTAGATTGAACCAAAACTCCGAAACCAGCAGGTCAATCAATAAAAGACACGGCATCTATGGTCTAGATGCCAACTAGGATCACATCTTGTTATTAGGGTTCCAAGCATGAAGTACTGGAAGCCTATTGTATTTGCTGGGAATATTATTATTATTATTATTATTATTATTATTATTATTACCCCTTTTCGTTTAAAGTTAATAACTAATAAACGGCTCAACCGATCTGCCTTAAAGTTCACAGGCAATTAGGGACCCCTAATATCTAAATTTCGAAAATACTTGAATCTGATTGTTTTTTTAAATTTTTTTGGGAACTTTTCTGAAATCTTCTCTGAACCAACAATTCGAGTGATGCAACACATACTTTAGATGATGCTAAGAATTAAATTTGATCAAACCAAGAGGATAGGATGTTGGGTTTGGCGGCCATCTTGATGATGCCATAAGTCACAAATCAATTTTCTCCTCCAGAACTACTTAACCGATTTCGTTAGGAATTTGGGAATATGATCAGGTAATAAGGGAAACTAAAGTTCGTGCAAAGTGAACCGAATATCTATAAAATTGTGGCTGCCATTAACCAATGAAATTAGAGCATTTGGGTGGCCATTTAGAAATTTTTTATTTGATGGATTTAGATGTCGAAAATGACTTCCTATAGGCTCCTTCACCTCCCAAACTCAAATTTACCACTTTTGATAATGTGTGATGAACGGTCTGGCGGCCATGTTGATAATGTCATATATTATTATACTCAGTAACAAAGTTTGGCACTCATCATGTCCTACAATTCTGTTCAGATCAACTCTAAATTTGGTTAAATGCTAGTGCCTATGCAGCAATTGCTTGTCTGTGCTTTGATTTTGGATATGTACAATTGTCCTCGAGCTGCAAAATGTATAGGGATTTTCAGTATTGACATTTGAAGTGTGACTCTGCCTAGAGTTTTGATTGGATCATTACCATACCTGGTCAGGATGTTACCCTCGTGTCCTAAATATGTCTGCCCAACTAAAATGTGACCTCGATCTTTGACATTTTACCCCATATGGAATGAAGGGGGATTTTCAGGATGGATGTTTGAACTTTGACTACGCCTAGAGTTTTGATCAGATAACAACAATACTTGGTCAGGATGTTACCATATGGGTCCTGAAGGGATTGGTTGATCTGGCTGATACACACCCAAGAGGAAGGGTACCCCATGGGCATCAAAATTAATAGTTTTCATTTTTGGCAAACGCGAACTCCTCTTCATCAGAGAATGTATAGATTACCTACTTTTACACATACAAGCTGATTGAGTTTTTGAACTCCCACCTGCTGTTGCAGATTTCCTGGATATTTGATGCTACAGGGCCTTTTCCTTGGTTTTGATGAAAACTTTACTGAAGGTATATCATACATGCCGGATCAAATAGTGATGATTTTGGAATGCTCTTACCACATGGTCAAGGTCACTCAGTCGAGAAGCAAGATAGCAATTTTAATCTTTGGCATAGATTACCTCCCTGTAACCATATAAGATGATTGAGAGTCTTAGATTGAATAAAATGTTTAATTTTGAATCGAAGCCCCCACCCCCAACTGTGCAGCATTCTCCGTTATTTGACACGTTAGGGCTTTTTCCTTGCTTGTCATGAAAACTTTACCAGACGTATGTCACGCATGCCAGATCCAATGGTGATGGTTTTGGAGTGATCCGACCACAACGTCAAGGTCACCCAGTCGAGACACAAGACACCAGTTTTTGTTTTTGGCATAGATTACATCCCATTACCCATATAAGATGATTGAGAGTCGTAGATTGAATAAAATGTTAAATTTTGAATCCAAGTCACACCCCCCCCCCCCCAACCCCAACTTGGCAGATCGCTTGGTTATTTGACACCTCAGGCCTTTTCCCTTGATTTTCATGAAAGCTTTTCTGAGGTATATCACACATGCCGGATCCAATGGTGATGCTTTGGGAGTGATCCGAACACAAGGTCAAGGTCTCCACTTAGTTGGCAAATGGTCACATGTCTACCTGCTTTATTTTTTTGCTTAGATTGCCTACCTTCATCCATACACTCTGATTGAGAATCTTGGATTTGCCTGAAATGTTCTGTTTGTGATTCAAATCACCACCCTCACCTAACATTGTAAATTCTTTGGTGGTTATTTGAGGTTTCATGACATTTTCTTTGATTATTGGAACATATTATGCATGCTTCGAGTAGAATCCGATTTGATTAAGGACATTTTCTGTTCCAAGAGGATTAGCAGCCATCTTGATGACATCATACATTTACAAAACAATCAACTTCTCTAGAACCGCTGGAAATATCAACCTAGAAATTGGGGAATATGCTTAGTGATAACGGGCCATTCATGTTTGTTCATAACTACTCAATAACTAATATAAATGCGCCATGTATTAGGAACATCTTACGTCAATGGAATGCCTGGAACCCGGCCATTGCTACTTGCAGCTGTATTTATTATTATTATTATTATTATTATTATTATTATTATTATTATTTAGTTATAGAAGACGAGGGAGCGCAGCAACATGCCCCTTATAATGGCCGTTGCTCTAAAGGATTTACAGGAAGTATCCAAGACCCTTATAGCTGCATGAAATACGAACGTTGCATTGATGGCTACAGTACTATGGTGTACTGCGATGATGGTCTGTATTATAACCCGAATATCGGAATATGCACTCGTGCAAATACCCTAGACGAGCATGTCAGAGCTCAATGTGGCCTTCCAATGGGTAAGACAGTTTTTGGTTAACATAAATGATATCAGAATTCAAGATTTATAGATTGCTAGACTAAGGCAGTGTTCTCACTAGAGAGGTAATCCTGACTAACGTCATACGTCAATATGGCGTTATTCAGGATTAATTCTCTAGTGAGAACACGGCCTAACGTATGGCGTTATTCCTGATTAAATCTCTAGTGAGAACACGGCCTAGGATTAGTAATTTTTAACAAGTCGTTTAACTTAAATTTATCGCATAAGCACGTTAATTATGCATTGCGTAACATTAATTAAACGATTACATATCATTTTCTCTCACGCTATTGTAATATAGTTGCGCCCCATAGACGGCAGATCAAAAGGAATTATTGACCCTTCCATGGCGAAACTGGCTCAAACCGGCCCATGTAGTGGTCTTGAGGAATGACAGAGTTAAAGTGTTAGCAACGCCATACTTTGCTCGGAAAAACTAAAATTTACTTCATTTTGCAGAACAGTGTTACACCGATTCTGTCTCAGTGATGTTTGACCAGCATGACTGCGGGCGGGTAATCGTATGCGTCCACAGACATGCCACTATTTATCAATGCCCGCATATGGAGATATTCTCTCGAGACATGTTGAAATGTGTTCCCGCTACTCCTGCTAACAGCGCACACTGCGCGACATACCAAGGTGAGTGGTGCAGTGGATTAGACAGTGGGGGGAAAATTAGGGCCTAGTAAACAAACGGATACCAATCGTACCACGCACACACGCACGCGCGCACACACATATATGTACTTTGCATGCATTACCTCTCTAGTCCACTTCCAGGAGATGCATAATTGCTTAGCCCATCGCTCAGCATTCCGCAAAGTAATCTCTCGAAGCAGGCTCAGTAAAACTTAAGTCACATCTCCCCGCCAGCGTTAGACCAATACCGAGCCAGTACTGCCCGGTAGCGGTCAAGTAGCGGCCATGAAAGCCATCTTATCATGGCTATTTATCACAATTTGGGTAAATTAGGCATCTATATTACTATGGGACAGATTCATGTGAACATTAAATGTAAAGTCTCTATCAATGCTGCAAGGTGTACACTTAGAAACATCAGGACAACTCTCCCACACTGGTTGATCACATTCTTAATCAGACTGCTTTATTCCATTGTTAGACATACCCGTCATTCCGGGGGATTTGATCGTTCAATTAAAATACATCACATGTGGGCGGAAACTGACGAGAGGCTACATTTACTGGATTGATCCAAGTTATTATTATCATTTGACCACACGACTTTTGCATGCGTCACATAGGCAGTGCCACGTATGCCTATAGACAGGTTTGCCCGTAGAAAAATCAGAAGAAAATCTAGAAAATTCGAATAAATCTGGAACCCGCAGCTATCGTGCTTCTCTCACTCCCTACGCAATCGGCATCGTCCCATATAAGCTTTTGCATGACACTATTACTGCGAATGTCCATTTACAAGCCGAGAGATGTTTACTAACATACCTTTCTAGCGTTTGGCGTCCCAATGGGTATTTCTAAATACTACTGCAGATGAATTGTGTCAGGTTGGCATGATTAAAATGTCAAGAAAATACAAACTGGTGTTTAATAAGTGTCCATTTGTAGGGTAAAAGAGGACTATTCTTTTGAAAATTTACCACTGGAATAGCTGGCTCGGTGACCAGTCATTCCAGTGGTCAATTTTAATAAATATCGTTCTCTTCCCTACAAATGGACATTCCTCAACACAACAGCAGATACCGTTTTGGCCAGCTTGACCCTTGACCCTTTCACGACGAAGCCGGCCAACACCGGCCTCGGTAATGGTCTATGGGGAGTGTCCATTTGCAGGCCAAGAGAAGACTATTTTGTTGAGAATTTACTACTGGAATGACTGGCTCGATAACCGAGCCAGTCATTCCCGTGGTAAATTCTAAACAATTGTCTTCTCTTGGCCTGAAAATGGACATTCAATAAGTAAATATTTTAATTTTTTGAACAAATTTCGTCATTAAAGGGTTAGAGAGTTAAGTTGGCAAACGAAGTGTTAATACTACTTTCAGAATGTACAGATGCCATGTACAGCATCCTAAGCACGGATGACGGCTGTTCCAGGGCAGAAGTATGTTACTTTGGCAACCGGTATGTTCTACAGTGTACGATTTGTGGCCAGGTAGTGAGTTCATCGGTCTTAGCGTGTCGCGATCCAACAGACCATGACATATATCGATGTTCTCTCAATATGCGTACGTATACAATCTTTGCGCCTGGATAGCGGCCATTTTAACTTTATTCTTGTACGCTGTTGATTCGAAGCGCCATCTGTTAACCATTCTGCCATCAAGGACCGGAGACGATAAGTTCTATTCTGTTTAATATTTTGAAACTGATTTGGACTGTGAGCTGTTGCTGTATAGGTCAACATCAGGTTCCAGTCATATTAGTTACAAAATGTTCAACATATTTCCCCTCTATTTGCCATGGAATTCATGAATCCAGTGGTCAGTCAATCATATGACGTTATAATCAATTATGTGACGTATAGTCTGACGTCAGTATCAATTACGTCATGTATGACTCAATTTACTCCGTCTTAAACGCTTACTAGTACGCCACGTTGTACGAATTCTACTTCTTTACTATTTCATCAACATTCTGTTGAATATTTTGAAACTAATTTAACTGGGCGCTGTTGCCAAGATGCAATTATTTGCTACTGAAAAATGAAATTAACATAAGATCACATCTACATAGCTTAATTACTGTCATAGAGAATTTCCAGACATTGCGTGTGATTCGGATACAAAAATCCAGATCCGAAACGGATACACTTTCGTATCTATAGATTTTGCAGGCCCATAGTCTGTATGTAGCCTACTCTCTGATTGCTTTTATTGTGCCTATTTTGCAGCTCATGGTCCGACGGCGGTCTCATCATGTTCGGGGTCATCACAAGGGTATTACGCTGCAGACTCGGCCGATGCAACGGGCAAACACTACTATAAGTGCAATGGGGGCAATGCTGAAATGCGCTTCAAATGCCCGGGAAATCTTCACTATTCTGATGGCCTCGAAAGCAGTGGCGGCGGGTATAATACCCCGACTCCATCTTGCAAAGTCTAATTTCACAGCATTGTTCCTTTTTTTCAAGAATTCATTGACCATTAACTGAATGTACGTCCACAACAACGTACTGTCAACCCTGCTAGATCGAGCACCTGCATTTTGGAGCCAGAAGATCGTGTTTTAAGATAGGTGGACCAAAGGGCACATGCCTTATGAATGTAAACTGCTGTCTCCAAATGGGCACATTTTATATCAAGTTCTTAAAACAACCAACGCTAAGCAGGTCAAATAAACTACTTGGCTTCCCTGACAATGCCGGTTACTAGGCTTGTACTGGGCCAATGGACTTATCCGGTTTTAGCTATGCCCCGCCCATCTCTGGCTAAGTTCCACTCACAACTATGTCGTGTTGGGATCGATCGACCTCTGAACACTCGGACTATCAAGTTCCAAAAAGCTACACAGGTAAGCTGTTGACAATTTTGAAACTAATTTAACTGGGCGCTGTTGCTGCCTAAGGCAGCAACAGCGCCCAGTCAAATTAGTTTCAAAATATTTAACAGCATGTTTATTAAATAGCAAAGAATTACAAAGATATACAATTCATACAAGTCTATATGAAACTCTTTGTTACTTAATGATTGTGACGTCATCATGCACGCGCTGAGCTGATTATGACGTCATACGCGGTCAGATGATGGATGGATACTCTGGAAAGGTGAATTTTGGGCTGCATTGACCTCCAGCGTACATATTCTAAAACACGTCGCCTGAATTATAAGACCACGTGTCTGTTGTGACTAATCTAGTGATCCGAACTGTCATTCGAGTGTATGACGTCATAGTCTAACCTCACAATCATTATGACGTATTATATCTCGGCCATGAAGTAGGACATGTCCATCAAATGTACGAATCTTTGATAAATTTACAATTTCATAAACAGTCTGTTGAATATTTTGAAACTACTTTGCCCTAGAGATGTTGTTGCCATAGGCGGAAACAGCACCCATTAAAATTAGTTTAAAAATCGCCAACAGCTTATCTGCATAGCTACTATCTTGAAATTGTGATTCTAGCAATTCAGGGTTCCAGGTATATAAAGTGATACCAACGCGCGCAGAAACATGGTTGGAGCTTAGCTAGAAATGGGCGGGGCATAACTAAAACGTGGATTTCTCTATTGTTTGTGCTCGCTTTAGGCAGGGTTGACCGTGCAATAGTATCGTACTGCATCGTCTGTATTCATTTAACATGTTTAAAAAGCTTTGTTTGTGTTCTGAAATAAGTGAAATAAAACATATTCCTTTAGTTGCTGATTTGTATGTGTTCAAACAAATCCATAGTATAGTGGACACATTACATGTCCTACGTGAGCGAATGGAGATCGCACCTGCTCAAATAAAAATAACAATAGTATGTTAAGAGGGATTTGATAAATGATTCCTGGAAGTGAGATTACCATTAGTCAAAGAAAGTTAATGAAGATATAATTATGAGCGCAAGTTGTAGGTGTGATCCTGGACCAACAGCGGTGGCAAACTCGAGGTAATATACACTTGCTATTAATGGACGGAGGAGTCAATGGATGTTAGTGTTGCGAGGTGAGGTAGGGGTCGTCTCTTTCTCAATTAACATTTTACAGTTAGAAACTGTGAATGTGAATTTTATATCCCCTGCAGTAAAACAACTATGTAGGTGTGATGATCATGAAATAAGAATAGATGATCTGGTCAATAGAGGCCCATATATTCTGAACATCTTGCTACTACTACTACTACTACTACTACTACTACTACTACTACTACTACTACTACTACTACTACTACTACTACTACTACTACTACTACTACTACTACTACTACTAGTGCTTCTCTTACTGCCCACTGCCCACTCTTCACTGTCCACTAGCCGCTGTCCACTATCACTGGCAACCGCCCAGCACTCGGTATCACTAGTACCATTACCACTACCACCACTACCACCACCACCATAGCCACTACCACCACCACCACTACTACTACTACTAAGCCTACTACGACTACTACGACTACTACGACTACCACGACTACGACTACGACTACGACTACGACTACGACTACTACTACTACTACTACTACTACTACTACTACTACTACTACTACTATTACTATTACTACTACTGCTACTGCTACTGCCGCTGCCGCTGCCGCTGCCGCTGCCGCTATTGCTACTGCTGCTGCTGCTGCTGCTGCTGCTGCTGCTGCTGCTGCTGCTGCTGCTGCTGCTACTACTACTACTACTACTACTACTACTACTAGTATCCCTTTAGGCACTCTAAGGGCATATGTCTTCTCGACAAAGAAGCCATTTAAATAACTCCATATGTGCTTTTCTGAAATTAAGTCTTAAACATTTAAAGATACAGGGAAACATGTCTATAATGATCATCTCTGATTGGCTCCAAATGCTGGTATCCTGAAAGACTCATGTTCTAAACTCGTGTTCTCAATTATTTCACCTGAAAAGCTTAAGTTCTTAACATATAAATTGGATTTGGTGTCCAATTATTAGTGACCTTATTTTACTCGGCTGTATACCATCATTTACAAATATATTTAAGTGGGTGAGTATACAGTAAATATACCTATTGGGCCATATTTAAACTAAGAACAATTGATGACACACCTTGATATGCTCGTTCATAAGCTATTTCGAACAGATGGTTTGGACGTAACAATCTCGAGAAGAGAAGTAAATTACAACAGCCATATTAACCTTAATTAAATAAAGCGAGTAGGTGGCATTATTATCTAGCCATTCACTGGACCTGGATGTCGTTAGTAGTAGTGCTTGTTTACATAGGCATATATGCACTCGCGTTCTTGGAAGTGACGTTGTTCACATTGACTACACCCATTGCTGGCACGGGGTGATGAAAAGAACTCATCTTTAAACTGAAACTTACTTAGAGATATCCAGAAGAAAAGTTCAAGAATGTACACCGGTCTTATTTCCACAAGCTCTTATAGTTGATCATTTATTAATCCCCTAGATATCTATATCATTTTCCTGATCATTAGCCAGTGATGTTGGTTCCCTAGTGTTGTGGGCTTGACCCATGTATTTGCTGTACTTCAAGATGTAAAACGGCCCTTGCTTCTTGGATGAGCATGATTTTCCACAAAATGACGTGCAACCGAATCTATACCACTCTGATCAAGACATGGTCAATCGCCTTGGCTGTTTCCACGGCCGTAATGATACCACCAAGTGGTGTCGTTGGAATAGTGATTCAGACTTGGTCCACTAATTTGCTTAACTGCGTGGCTGCTGCAAGGCACAAGACAATAATTTCAATGGGCAATAACTCTGAGCATGTTGAATATTTTGAAAAATATTTGACTGAAAGTTGTTGGGGGCTCAGCCACCAACAACTTTCAGTCAAATTGTTTTTACAGTATTCAGCATGCCCAGCTTGAGTTAAATCCAATGGAAAATATCGTCTGGAGAATTTCAGCAGGCAAACAGTTAAACATTAATGTACATAGCATCCCATTTATGGTGTCTATAATATATATGATCTCAGTGTCTTTGCGGGTGTATCACTCCGCCTCGTTACGTCACACATGGCTAGCATTATTCTTGTGTATTTATAATATGACTATGTGAGATGCTTGAGTGGGTTACCCGCGTTGCAGGTGGTGAAGTACCTGACTGTATGTAAGGCGCTTACCACGGTGAGACTCTTTTAAAATCGGTAATATGCTCATCATACGGATCATGAGCTTAGGAGGTGCCCATTCGGGTATATGTGGCTGCTGAAAGTTGTAACTTTATTGAATTCACGTGTAATTAAGCTGCCTATCGCAGCAACAGCGCACAGTTAAATTAGTTTCAAAATATTCAACAACATGTTTGTTAAATAGTTAAGGCATACAATTCGTACAGTAATGCTTAGTCCGGTATCAATTATGTGTTCGTGACGAACTTAGCTACGTCATTACTGACGTAATTGATTATGACGTCAGCATACCCGTCACATAGTTGATTATGACGCCATATGATTGATGGATAAATGGCAATCCTCTAATTCTACAAAAATGGTTAGATTCTTCTATAGAATGTTCATATTCGTTGTCACTCAACACGTACTGCGGAATGCCATGCCAAATGAACTGCCTTTATGCGCGTCAATGCCTATATGACGTCGAGGATGTTTTAGATCATTAACGTTTATGAAATTGGTATAATAAACTACAGTCGAGCCGCACTATTTGGACTCAAGCTGAAAAAAGTCTGCTAAAATTGGAGAAGAGGTAAACCGCTTCATTCGCAGCTGGATTGATTTTCAGCCAGTACATAAGTTCAGAAGCACATTGTTTGCACGTAGCTATTACTAACTTGAACGGGGGGTCGCAGCAACAGTGCCCATTCAAGCTTCAAAATATTCAACAATGTTTATTAAATAGCAAAGACATACAACTCGTATAGCTGATGGACTAGTAAACGCTCATGGCGTCATCCATTGAGGATTTTGATTGACATGTCAGCTTATTTGTGACGCAATTGATTATGACATCATATACTTGAGTGGAAGATCAGATTCATCAAGTGAGCCTGCAGCATCTCTCTAAGCTATGTTTTCTCAGATGTTGTAATCTGGCCAAAGATACAGCAGTAAGCTAACACGCGATAGATATCACTAAGATGGCCACTGATTTAGCAACTATTTATGCATCACTGAATCTGCTCAGACACAACTGGAAATCTTTGCCGGCCATGGTTTTTATTCATTATATGATGAATAGAAAAAAGAAGCAGAAAAATAAGAAGAAAATAATGAGAAACAAGAAAGAGATAAGGAAGAAGATACTCTTCATATTTAGTATAAATATATTGCTTGGATTGGTGGTGTCGAGAAGTGACTGATATCACAACAATGATTTGCAAAGGAAAATGACAACAATCTTAGACATCTTGAACCATGGAATTTACAAAGAAAACACATGTAAATGGGGGCATTGAATTACTTGTGTCTCAACAGTCATCGCTTGAGAGAGTTGCCACGTTTGGATATTTCGATGTAGGCTAACATAAAATTTCAAAAGTATGAGTGACAATCTAGCATTCTCCATGGCCAGTTAGAACAGCGATGATCTTCCCGGACGTTGAGCAAGCCTATGGACTGTTCCTGCCACTTTCAGCTTGTCAGCTCAGTACCAATTTGTTCCTGGTCCAGGAGTCTAATTGAATGAATGATCATAGACTAATAATTAATACTTGGAATTACATACTTGAACCCATCGTGATACTAATATAATGTGCCGAAATTAACTCCAATCCAAAAAGTGCTTTATTCAATAATAAAGTGACAAAATATTGATGCTTTACTTAAATCTAATACAACACAGGCACATCTAGACATACTTTACACGAGCTTTTGGCTCATAGATACCGGAAATGATAAATTATTGATAAATTATCGATGATGTAAGGATATGTTTAATATTTTGGCACTAATCTAACTGGAACCTGTTGCTTCATTCTGATATTTTATTAGTACCATTCCCTGAAAACCACGCAGAACATATCTGAAGTATATTCCAAATCATTTGACAAACCTGGAGAGGTTTTGCTTAAATTTAATTAAATATTTCCATTGAGCAGTTTGATGTTGGTGTACTTGTTCCTAATTCCACACCACCAATACTGGATCGAATTTGAACACGTCCGGCTGCCCAGCGTGTGGGTATTTATCTCTGAAATCCGAGGTTGACCACTGAAATGGTGGCTGTTGATCAAACGTCGGACCGCACTGAGCCACATACTGCATCTTAGAATGGTAGGTCCAACTCGTTACCTGAAAGTACCAGCGAATTAATAGTGAAATTAAAAATAATATGGACAATACTGAGAAAGATCATATTGTTATATAGATGGTCCAACATAAATACTGCTAAACAATATGACGTTTCTAAGTATTTTCCATATGATCTTTAAATGTTCAATGGCATCAATATATTAGTGTTTAACCTGGATTAATATGTTGATACCGTTGAACAAGTGCATCGATAAGATTGCCGGTGACTGGATAATTTATAAAATAGGTAGGGACTATTTATTAGCCATACGAGTGTCTCCGTTTTGACATCCAGTTTTCAAGCTACGACTTAGATTAGTTTCCATATTAATTGAGGGATCTGATCTGCCACTCAAGTAGCTGACGTCATAACGAAGTACGTCTCCGGTTAGCTGACGCCAGTAAATGACGTAGCTCCGACACGAAACGTGAAAAGTGTGTAACTAAAGTATACGAATTCTATGTCTTTGATGAATTTACAATTTAATAAACAATTTGTTGAATATTTTGAAACTAATTTGACTGGTGTGTTATTGCTGCCAAAGACCGCTACAAGTCAAATAAGTGTCAACATATGCACCAGTTTACCTGTATAATTTCCTTCTGAAATTAGGATTCACTGAATTCATGTTTCAACGTATATAAATCGCTTCGAAACACTCATACAAAATGAGCGGACCTGAGCTGAGGAATGAGCGTGGCATATCTAGAAATGGATAAATCCATTGAAAATTAGCATCAGCAATGGGATAATAATTTTAGAATGGTTTACAACAACCGGGATCATCACTAGCGCCAACACTTGTACCATCACTGTTATCCTCAGAGAGGTCATCGCTGAGGTCATCACTGCGGTCATCGTTTGGTTCGTCATTGTGACGGCACCGAGCTGCGGCGATTGTCAGAATATGTCACTCAGTCGCGAATGTATATAGAAAGGTGAAGAGCACCCGGTAATCTTAAATGTAAATGTGCGATTCTTAATGTTTTCCACTCACCATTTATTTTCTGAATATCATCGTTTGTCTTAACCCTTTGAACACGATAGGCCAAATACGAAAATTCGTTTATATTATAAGAAATACACTGTTGAAGATTTTGAAACTGATTTGACTGGAAGCTGTTGCTGCCTATGGCAGCCTATGCCTATGCATATTCCACAACCTACCTTTACGGTTGTTTTGAAATCGAGATAGTGGGACTCTATGTATCAAAAATCGAATTAGTCTTTACATTTCATACGATTAATTGGAAAATATCGGTCTCCATTATGATTGATACAATTTTAGCATAATTATAGGATGGAAAATAATGGTTACTTGTAAAACGATTCAATGGGACCCGGTCTGCCACTCACGTATCTGACGTCATAATCAAATACATCACGTGTTAGCTGACGTCACAATCAAAATAATGTTTCGCCTTCAAGAAAATTGAAAAGTCTGTCGCGAATTTGTAGGAATGCTTGTCGTTGATGAATTTACATTTAATTTTATGTTGAATATTTTGAAACTAATTTGACAGGGAGATGTTGCAGCAATAGTCCGCAGACAAAGTACTTAAAACATATTCAACAACTTGTCTTTTTAGGTACCGTAAGAATTTGATTCTGGAAATTTGGGTTTCAGTTTTAAATCGATTCCAATACGCGTAAAATGGTGGTAGAGTTTAGCTAGTAATGGATGTATCCATCTAGTGATAATGGACGAATCCAATCTATCACTCACGTATATAACGTCACAATCAAATACGTAACGAATGACGTAGCTAAGTCCGTCGTGCACTTTTAAAAGTATGTTAGTTGTTCGAATTGTATGTCTTTACTACTCAATAAATATTCTGTTGACAATTTTGAAACTAGTTTGTCTGGGGGCCGGGGAGGGGGGGGGGGGGCTGTTGCTGCCAAATTAGTTTCAACCTATTCAACAGGTTACCTGTATATTTTCCTGGAAATTGAGATTCAGGGAGTTCATGGATTGATATATTCCAACACGGATATAGGATGTGCGGAGCTTAGCTAGAGATTGATGGGGCATAGTGGATTCATACAGTCACCTTCATGTCAGTTCCGCCATGTGCACGGTGCCCAAGTGCTCCAAAAGGATAGGTTCCATTAGCGGGATTTAGGTCACTCCTGGCGGATATGGCATTCTCACCGCTATAGGGCGGAGTGCAGTTACATCGTGATAATGGATCATTCTGGAAGTTATTGTATCTGGAAAATAAACGAGTGATTACATTGATTTATCGATATGCGTGTGCGCGCGTACGCGCGTGCGTGCGTGAATGTGCTGTACGCATGTATGGATAGATCGACGGATGAGTGGATGGATGTTTACTAATATTGATCATACCTCATCATCTTGATCATTGACGTCATATCTGTCACGTTGCCTTGGTCACGGCGGAAGATGCGAGCACGTGGTGTCATGTCGTAAGAGAACCAGTCTCCATACTTCTCTACCAAAGCTGGTAGACCAGACAAATTAAATATGTCTGGGAAATATCTGTATAGGAGAAAGTTACTAATTAGAGCTACGATATACTTCCGACAAATAACATTTCTCAAACCGCCACCGTCACCGCCACCGCCACTCCTCCTCCTCTACCAGGCCCCCCACCTCCCCGGCACCCCACCCCTTCCACACCCCTCTTCGCCCTCGTCTCCCCGCTCCTCCATCTCCTCCTCCATATCATCCTCCTCCTCCTCTTTCACCACCACCACCACCACCACCACCACCGTCATCATCGAAAACAACAACAACAACAACAACCCACCATCATCGAAAACAACAACAACAGCTGCTGCAGCAGCAGCAACAACAACAACATCACGACCATAGCTATTACATATATTACATTTTGGACAAATTAAGTGTTTAGCGTAAACTTACGGCGCATTATAGCTTGGGAAATAGGCTTGCTTTTCCAAGAGAGTTGTTAAGTCGGCGTATTCAATATAACCCCTGCAAAGTGCAAAAATAAATTAAAATCAACAGCAACACGAACTGTATATTTTCAAATCTATTTCAAATGCACGCGTGCGCGAGTGTGCGTGCGTGTATATGATATTTCGAAATATAAATATCGTGAATCGATAAAAAAAGAAGTTTAAACTTTAACGATACTAATCTGAAAAAATAGGAAAACTGGACAGGCGATGTACATGTTGGGTGTTTGGAAATAACTTTGCCGATTGTAAGCTGCTTCTGTTCAAAACAGCAACACCTTCCAGTAAAAGCAATTTCAATATGTTTACCAGCTTGACACTAATCTTCATTGACGCTATTACTGTCACGTGAATATCCCCACCAACACCCCCCCCCCCATACACCACTCCCCTTCCAGATTTCCCCATGGTCAGCGCTAACAATATTATTTTAAGATTGGCGCGCGCAATATATCGACATTTCTATGCATCATATATCGCGATACCGTTTAGTTCGTCATAAAGCTGGTATCCTGAGCTCGGTTGTATAGAATTGGTGCATTTTAAAGCAAATAACTAGCCATGGAATGATAATAACTACAATTTAGGGGTTTATGTCAAGCTATGTCCCGCCCATTTCTAGCTAAGCACCGCCCATACTTTGCACGTCTTTGGGTCGATTTACATACATTTAATACAAAATTCCGAGAATCCCAATGGATCTTTCCGGTTTTAGCTATGCCCCGCCCATCTCTAGCTAAGCACCACCCACACCTCGCTCGTGTTGGGATCGCTCAATATCTGAACACACTGACTATCAATTTCCAAAAAACTACACAGGTAAGCTGTTGAATATTTTGAAACTAATTTGACTGGGTGCTGTTGTTGCCTAAGGCAGCAACAGCGCCCAGTCAAATTAGTTTCAAAATACTCAACAGCATGTTTATTAAATAGCAAAGAATTACAAAGATATACAATTCATACAACGCGTCGGACCATTTCAGAATTGGTGACGGTCTATATGGAACCCTTTGTGATGTAATGATTATAATGTCATCATACACGCGCTGAGCTGATTATGACGTCATACGAGGTCTTATGATGAATGGATACTCTGGAAAGGTGAATTGCAAGGCAACTATACAGGTAACCTGTTGGATATTTTGAAACTACGCTGCCTGGTTGCTGTTCCTGCCATAGCAACAACGGCGGGCAGTCAACATAGGTTCAACATATTCACTAGATGTTTATTAAATACTCAATAGTACATAGAGACATACAAGTCGTACACTTGACATACTATTCAATGCCCATGATGGACTAAGATACTTAATTCAGTACGCATTATGAGTGTGGCGTCAACCTACACGTGACGTAATTGATTACGACGCCATATACTTGAGTGGTTGATCGGATCAATCCATTAAACGTGATTTCGTAAAATGGGAGTACTGTGGCCTACAGGAGAGTTCGACAACGATGTCTGGCTGACTTATCAACTAAATATGTACACGAAAACCTGTGACGCGTCGGCAGGTAGTGCACCAATATGTGAAATATTTACATGTATTGTGCGTGTTATGATGAACTCATGAAATATGATTTGCCGATAGGACAAACAATAATGACAGATTTTAGCTGTAAGGGCCATCGCAGATTTTTCCTATGACATCAATGGCAGCCGTTTTCCAAATTGGTATATGGTATATTTTTCAGATGTTTGGTATGTGGCAAAATATGTTGAAAAGTGACCATTATGGACTCCGTTTCTCCATATATCTTTTCCAGAATCATTGATAGTAATGTTTCTTGTCATGGATCACTGATTACCATAAATGGTTGATTGAGCTTTCATACATATAATGTTAATATCCTCATCCTCATATCTGAATGTTTCTTAACATTTCAATACATCAACGAACAGTCACTGCCAAGAAATCCAATGATAAAGCAACATGGATACTTCTCCAGTAGATACAAGGTTAGCTACTGAGAGACAATCGGGTAGTTTGTGTCTGTGATGGGTACGAGTCGTGTCATCACATGCGATTCTTAGAAACTGACAGGCTTTTGTCCGAATTGATGACACCGCGATAGAACTTCGTTCTTTTATCGACCAGTGCGATAAATATGGCTATCTGCCAGCAAGTAATTGGCACACACCGCACTGTAGTGGGGTGCGTCAAGCCACGAGATGTGCCAGTTCTTTCTCCGTGAAAATATGGGGAATCTGATACAGACATCTTGCCTCAGGTTGAAAATGCTGAAAAACAAGTTCGTACTATGGTGACAATACGCAAAATTGATACAGATGTGGTTATTCTGGCCATGGGAACAGCAGCCACAGCTGTATCAACCATCTCAGCATACAAAGAAGGCGGCGTACCATACTGCCAACTGTTGAATTAAATGGTGATTGCCACCCACGAGTCTCCGTGTCTAGTTGGATGAAGAAAGACTGTTGTGGTTGGAACATAGAGTAGGCAACTCTGCCAGAAGCCACGGATGCGTGCCGGGAACCTTTGAACTATGGCTGCAAGAAGGGTGTCAGAGCAAATGTATCAACTCAACTATCCAATGCACTGTTTTTGTCACTGGGGAGCACCAGGCATAGAACACACTCAACAGAAGTGCTGCAGCACAAATAATGCAGTACTTGCACATGAAATGATAAGAAATGATAGATAGTGATATAGTTGATATCTAATACCACTATGTGAATCAGCAGTGTTTTTGCATGATCGCGGTTGAACTGCACAAATGTAAGTTCAGTGGAAATGTCACAGCATGAATGACGTTTGTAGTACTATAAGCGGGTTCAGTCTACAAGATTGTGGGCAAATCTGATAAATTGGCGGCCATTTCGGAATATGGTTGCCATTGTTACTACATACGAAATCTGCAATATCCCTATATGGAAATATCTTTCCTATCACACGCCATATGAGTGTGTGCCAAATGTGTTAGTTTTATCACACAACACGCAACCCATTCACACATCCGCTGCACAAATAGTGAGAAACAAAAACATACGGTTTGTTTTGACGACGTTTTAGAGGAAAATTGAATAAAGTACAGGTAGTTATTTATTGTTATTTTATTAGGAAGTATGCTCATTTTCTTGATTCACAATAGTTTGTCAATTAACACCAAACGTTGAGGACGACATCCATAACATAGCCGTGCAATAAACGAATTGTGTGTACATATGCACGTGTGTACTCGCGTGTGTACATGCACGCGTGTGTACATGCGCGCGTGACCCTGTGTCTGAACTTACGGTAGTTGGTCCAAGACAATCAGTGTTCCTGGTTTAAGGGGTTGTTTTGGAGTGAATTTATTGTAATCAACAATCAGCCATTCATTATTGTATCTGAAATTTAAAATAAAATCACATTTCTCATTTATATATTGTTCACTAATTGAAGATTATATTTTTTTAGCAGGGTGATTTAGGCAGCAGCATTTTCTTGGTAAATTATTTTGAATTTTTTAAAAGCATTTTACGTTTTGAGAATTTGTTTCTGCTTCGCTTCATCATTCAACCAAGTTTTCAAAACGTAAAATGTTTAAAAAAAATTGAGCAGGGCGATTTAGGCAGCAACATTTTCCCGATATATTATTTTGAATTTAGATAATGAGGCAAAGATGGCTTTGCCTCGTCATCCAAACCCGAAGATTTGAACACGTAAAATGTTAGAATTTTTTAATTTACTGGGAACCGAAACTTACAAGGTATTAAATAATATTTATAGAGTTAGCCCTTTTGAAATTTAAAGGCCGAATTAACAAGATAATTTTAAATTTAATAAATGTCGAATATTTTCTAATTAATATGACTGGAATATGTTGCTACCATCGGCAGCAACAGGTTTCTGTTAAATTAGTTTCAAAATATTCTACAGCTTTATCCGCACGTTAAGATTGAGAGTTTGGACAATTCCGGGTTCAAAGGGTTAATAATGAGGACATTTTCGGGAAGACAAGGCACGCAAATAACCAAACCGTGAACGCCAACGTATATAAAGGATAAAACCGTGATGATTTCATCGAAAGACATAGATAGTACAGAATGTCCCTACGAAGTATTGAGAATGTTAGCAAGGCAATGGGGTCAACGCCGCATTGCGGAGTCTAAGGCCGTGTTCTCACTGGAGAGTTAATCAGGAATAACGCCATACTTCAGTAACAGCGCCCAGTTAAATTAATTTCAAAATATTCAGCAGCATGATTATGAAATAGCAAAGAATTACAAAAACATACAATTCATACAACGTGTCGGGCCATTTGAGATTTGATGACGGTCTATATTGACCCCCTTTGTGGCGTAATGATTGTGACGTAATCATACACGCGCTGAGTTGATTATGACTTCATACGATGTCAGATAATGGATGAATACTCTGGAAAGGTGAATTCGTACAACGTGTCGGACTATTAATCGTGAAAGACTGGCTATATCGAGGCATTCATGACGTCATGATTGTGACGTCATCTTACACGTCATGTAGTTGGTTATGACGTCATATGATGAATCGATAAACTTGGAAGGGTCCAGTCTCTCAGCCTATAATAATTATTTATATTTTATCATATATATATATATGTATAAATATTAATTAGCGTAATTTATATTGATTGTCTCACGTCATTTATACTGATTAGCTTAAGCAGGCAAAAAATGCAAATACATATCATAACCAATAAAGCGTGCGAAATGAGGACATACCGTCGAATGGACGGCCGAAATTAAAAGTGAAGCGGTTTTAAACAGATGAAATAAAAGGCACATGCCATTCAAACAATCAATGCAAAAATGTCGCACTGCTGTGGCCAGATTGTGTCACACAACAGTATACAACTAGAAGCATTTTGGTACGAGCTAAGATCCGGAGCGGTCCGCAACAAGCATAGAGATTTTAAGATTTTAAGATAAGCGAAGGCGCCCTTCATCATAAGAAGATCGGCCCTGTTATGATGTAACTAGCTACAGCTAGAAGATCCGCTCAAGATTTATCGAGATCTACCAGGTCAGTGAATCGAAAATTGGGCTCCGTAATGGTGCCGAGAAATAGGCTACTCATAGAATACGATTCTCATGTGCTATTAACTATTTACCTCTCATATCAGCCAGGAACGGCTTCTGCAGTGGTCTTGAGAAATGCCCATTTCCAGACAAAGTGAAGAATATGTTTTGAAAATTTACCACTGGAATGACTGGCTTAATAGTCAAAAGAGACAAAGTAACGACAACGACAACGACTACGACTACGACTACGACTACGACTACGACTACGACTACGACGACGACGACGACGACGACGACGACAAAAAAACCACAACAACAACAACACCAACAACACCAACAACACCAACAACAGCATCAACAACATGTGTAAGATTTAGAGAGTTCTTCCAGGCCTAAAAGGCGTGGTGGCATTAGGCAATATAGAAGGAAAGCGGTCAACAGGAGAGGAGAGGACTAACGCGGATAGACAACGAAAAGATCTGGACTTGACACAACTTATAGGACTGTGTCTGAGATGGTGAGGATAGGGAACTGAGATGGGGAATGGAGGAATCCAGCTTGAGCTATGTCCGCACAGTTCTAGGTAAGCTCCAGCCAAACTTCGCCCATGTTGTGATCAATCGACCCCTACACTCCCTGACTATCAATTTTCCGAAAACTATACAGGTAATCTTGGTGAATATTTTGAAGCTAATTTGACCTGGTCCATGTTGCTGCCTATGTCAAATTGGTTCCAAAATATTCAACATCATGTTTATTAAACAGTAAAGACATCCAATTCGTACAACAACACTTAGTCCGTCATCAATTACGCTTTCGTGACGAAGTTTTGTACGCCATTCATGACGTTATAGATTATGACGTCATCCATACAAATCACGTAGTTACACACGTCATATGATTGATGGATAAATTGGAACGGTCTATTGCGGCCAACGTTCTATGAGGACACGGCACATGGACGACGAAGGGAGACGAAGGAAGAACAAAGCTTAGAGTGCTAAATAAGGAACGCATTTAACATAATATATACTTATATAGATATATTTTAGAGATATTCTCATTAACCTCTCTCCGGGCAATACGGTACATACGTGCCACTGTTGTAGCGGGAGAACGTTCTAGCCCAACCTAACCCATCTGTAGCTAGACGATTAGCAACAACATTCCGTATCTCCTCCATCACTGTACCATTCGCGGTGACATACTTCCACAGGGAACTGTTGCCGTTACCAAATGTCGTCTCTACCATCGCCTATAACAAGGGAGAGAACTGCTGCTAACATGGATGCTTATCAACGAACAGTTGTCTTACAATGTCCGTCGCTGTTGCCATGAATTGGCAAAGAATAAATAAAACATCAGATATTTTTTTTTCAAGATCAGCTGCGCGTAATGTGGCTTAAATAACAATTATGTGCAATTATGTCTCTCCAATCCGTACTCAATTGATATAGCACTGAAGGCCTTATGAAATCGATGAGTAAATAGGCTATACCGGACATTTGGTTTAAGAGTCACATTTTACTGACACTATCTTCAGATGATCAACCTGAATCCACACACTCTCTCCTCAATTCACACTTGAGGACATTTATTTTTTACAATTGTTCCCGGAGGTTAGGATGAGGATATTAAATTCCTCCCTCCCTCCCTCCCAACCCCCCCCCCCCCCCTCGCTCCCTCCCTCCCTCCCCCTCTCTCCCTCTCTCCCTCTCTCTCCCTCTATCTCTCTCTCTCTCCCTCCCTCTCTCTCTCTCTCTCTTTCTCTCTCTCACTCGCTCTCTCTCCCTCTCTCTCTCTCTCTCCCTCCCTCCCTCTCTCTCTCTCTCCCTCTCTCTCCCCTTTCTCTCTCTCTCTCCCTCCCTCCCGCTCTCCCTCCCTCCCTCCCCCGCCCGCCCGCCCGCCCGCCCGCCCGCCCGCCCGCCCGCCCGCCCGCCCGCCCTCCCTCCCTCCCTCCCTTCCTCCCTCCCCTCCCTCCCCTCCCTCCCTCCCTCCCCCCTCTACCCCTCTACCCCTCTCCCCCTCTCCCCCTCTCCCCCCCTCTCTCTCTCCCTCTCTCTCTCTCTCTCCACGCGTCGGCGGCGTTGGAATCGATTGATCGCTGAACTCCCTGACTATCAATTTCCAGAAAATTATACGGGTAAGCTGTCAAATTAATTTCAAAATATTCAACAGCATATTAAATACATAGAATTCATACAACATGACGGACTATTAAGCTTTTAAGACGGACTAAAACTAGTTTTTCATGACGTAATGATTATGACGCCATCCTACACGTTATTTAGTTGATGATGACGTCATGTGATTGACCGAGGAAATTGATTCATGAACTCATGAGACATCTGCCTTATCTCAAGACCACTTTCTGCCTCTCACTCTTGCGCGACTATTTCTGATCCCCATAGGTGGTCTTTAAAGGAAGATCGGATTGTGGTAGACTGCCTGTAGACTCTACAGTATTGAATTAAGAATGCTGGTAATATAATACAGGTTTCCTCTTACCAAGCCTGATTTACTGATGTAGAAGTCATCTCCTGAACTAAGACTTCCAGGATACGATGAAAAAGCCACGTCATTACCAGGAATGATATCTGAAAGGAGATAAATTCAACATTCGTACATTGCGTAATCGACCGTTAAATGGCGGGAATGGAATCAAAACTTCACAATAGTTGACCAGATCTGGTTTGCATTGAACTGATAGCTACCATTCATCAGGTATACATTACTGATTGTAGTATTTTTGTTAACAGGACTCTCTATTGCACAGAATAGTTAAATGGCGTCACAATCACAATGCCGTGAAACCGCCGTCAAGAAAATCGAAAAGCCCGTCATTAGTGCACGAATTGTATCTTTTTGATGAATTTACAATTTAGGCTAATAACCATTTTGTTGAATATTTTGAAACGAATTTGAGTGGAATCGGTTGCTCCCTGTAGCCTATAATTAGAATGAAATGGGGAGTCTCGGAATAGAGAGATTCAAAGTATATAAATCGGTTCCAACACGCGTAAAAATGGGCTGGGCCCAAAAATAGGCGGGGCCTAGATAAAAATGGAACCATCCATTACGGATACAAATGAGGCCCTAGTTTGGCATTCACGAGGTGAAAGACAAATGAATATTTTAAATGCTATATCTTTAAAAACTTAAACATACTTTAAATAAATCCTTCTAATTCATGAATCCATTTCCTCACTCGATCATATGACGTCATTATCAACTACGCGACGTGTAGGCTGGCGTCATAATCATGACCCCACCCCCACGAAGGACTCGATATAGGCCGCCGTTAACGTAGTCCGATACGTTGTACGAATTATGTCTTTACCATTTAACAAACATTTTGTTAAATATGATGGAACTATTTAGTTTGGAAATATTCAAATATTCAACAGGTTTCCCTGTATAGAGTTCTGGTTATTGATAGTCAAACGGTTCAGGGATCGATCGATCCCAACATGAGCGAGGTGTGGGGTGGGGGGGGGGAGAGGGAGCTTTGGGGGGGGAGCTTAATTAGGGATGGGTGGGGCATAGCTAAATCTGGAAATGTCCATTATCAATTAATTGTGGAGTGCCATGAGAATGATCACAAGCTTGTTATGTGATGTCGTAAACGCATAGGCAGCAACAGCACACAGCGCAAATTACTTTCACCATATTAAATAGAATGTTTATTACATAGTCAATACATCAAAGACATAAAATTCGTGCCTTTTACGGACATTTAAATCATGGCGGAGCTAATAACGCCATTCATTAGGCATTTTGATTGGGACGCAAGCCTACATATGAGGTAATTGATTTTGACGTCATACACTTGAGTGACATATCGGATTTCTCCACTACCTTTTGACTCTATTAGGCAAATACCTGTTGAGTTAGCTGACAGTTTGTAGTTTAATATGTATCTTTTGTTGATTTTTAACATCGAACTGTACTCGTCCCACGTATCCTGGGCCACAAATAGATCAGCGTTGCCTGCCAATAGTTTAACCAAGGCTGAACATTTACCCGAGTAGAACTCGTCTTCTAAAGGCGTCTTGCCTAAGATTTGTGATAGGGTGCCAATATCGCCAGCTACATTTGCGAAACTGCGCAATAATAATAATAATAATAATAATAATAATAAAAATAATAATAATAATAATAATAATAATAGTAATAATAATAATAATAATAATAATAATAATATGTTAAGTACAGAAGTATCGGCCACACATGTCGCCATTCCGTGCGCATGCGGTGTGGATCTTCCGATGGTTCTCTGTATCGTGTCCACCATGCTATGCTGTGGATATGCACCTTTAAGATCTATACATATATACATGATAAAATGGACCCTTTCAAGTATATCCCTTGATCATATGACGTTATAATCAACTACGTGATGTGTAAGATGACGTCACAATCATGACGCCATGAATGCCTCGCTATAGCCAGTCTTAAACGAGGAATAGTCTGACACGCACGAATTCACCTTTCCAAAGTACCCATCCAATATCTGACCTCGTATGACGTCATACTCAACTCAGCGCGTGTATGGTGACGTCACAATCATTACGTCACAAAGGGTTCCATATAGACCGTCATCAAATCTCAAGGAGTCCGACCCGTTGTATAAATTGTATGTCTTTGTAATTATTTGCTATTTAATAAACATGCTGTTGAGTGTTTTGAGGCTGGTTTGATTGGGCGCTGTTGCTGCCCAGCAACGGCGCCCAATCAAGTTAGTTTCAAAATATTCAACAACTTACCTGTGTAGTTTTTTTGGAAATTGATAGTCAGGGTGTTCAGAGATCGATCGATCCCAACACGAGCGAGGTGTGGGTGGAGATTAGCTAGAGATGGACGGGGCATAACTAAAACAGGAAAGGTCCATTGTATGTCTCTACCATTCAATAAACAAGCTGTTGGATGTCTCGAGACTAACCATGCCTGGCGCCGTTGCTGCTCAAAGACGCCCGGTCAAATTAGCCTCAAGATACCCAACAGCTAATCTGTATAGCTTTCCGGAAATCGATAATCACGGAGTTCAGATCGAAATCGTATATTATGCAACTTTTATTCCGGATTTAGCTCCCTTGTTATATACACCTGTGCAAAAGTTAAGCACCACCCTATTTTTACGCACATGCGAGGGTATATTCATGTGCTATGAAGAAAGCAATAGCATAAACATTTATGTACCCATCCATCTTAGTGCAAGAGGTAATAATGCAACTAGAGGAATGCTGATTATGATGGTGGGGAAACACTGTATGATTTTGTTTGAACTTGAAAACGAGGCCTGAATATGGTTACGTTGACACAACTGACAACTATTGCCCTACAGTTGACACACGTGGCTAGATTGTCATTAATGGTGTCTGAAAACGAAGTTTAACATCTGTTCACGAGTTTGAGACTGCCATTATTAATACCGGGTATATCCACCTTGTGCCTGGATGACGACCTGGACACGACGTCTCATGCTGGTCACCAACCGACTGATACGCCATTGTGGTATTCGTTGCCATTCAAGATGGAGTGCGTCTGTTAATTCTTGTAGGTTCTGCACAGGAGGATCCCTCCTTCTCACCATGTTTCCCAGAATGTCCCAGATATGCTCAATAGGGTTCATGTCAGGGCTCCTTGCTGGCCATGGTAGGGTTTCGATGGCATTCTGGCGGAGGTATTCATGCACAGCTCTAGCACGATGTGGTCGGGCGTTGTCATCCATGAATATAGGGTGGGTTCCAGGTGCATGATTTACAAAATGAGGGACCACAACTCTATCCAGTATGGAATCTTGATATCTTTGTCCATTTAGTGTTCCAGGTACAGTCAACAGATCCAGCTTACAATCAAATGAGATGCACCCCCATATCATAACGGAACCTCCACCAAATGGAACTTCTTCCATGATGTTACGTTGGTCGTACGCCGTGTGTCTGGACCTCCATACACGAGTTCGACCATCTGTGGCATGAAGCAGGAACCGACTTTCATCGGACCAGTGTACCCGTCTCCAGGATCTCATGTTCCACTGTCTTATTTCGTTGCACCACCTCAGACGCTCCTCTTTGTGGTGTGCAGTGAGGAGAGGACGTCTGACAGGTCTCCTAGCTTTCATGCCAGCAGCATACAGTCTCCTTTTGACTGTAGACATTGACACTCTATTGCGCGTTTCCCATTGCTGGCTGAGCACTCTGCTGTTGGTGAATGGAGATCTCCTAACAAGGCGTACTAGGGCTCGATCATCACGGGCAGTAGTCTTCTTCGGTCTTCCAGATCTAGGCCTGTCCTTCACCTCGTTAGTTTGCCCATGTTTTGCAATCAAACGACTGATTACAGTATGGTTAATGTTCAGCTGTCTGCCAATCTCTCTGCATGGCATACCAGTGGTATGCATGCCTATGATTTGCCATTTCACACGATCACTTAACCTTCGTCTTGCCATAGCGGTTCACAATCAAGAGCTAATTCTCTCTGTACAAATAAACCACGGTCATGAACACAAAATTCCTAATCTTGTCGCCTAAATCTGTATGTAATGTTCTACACCTCAAACTGGACTTTTGCATAACTGAACACGTGTGCTGTTTCCCGCCACGCACGGACATCAAGCGGTGTGAAGTCATGCATGCATGTGCATTTTGTACTTGGAATTATGTCAGCTAACGCGGGGACAAAAAGTATGGCAGCCTAGTTGTACCATCATGCTTCTACGTTCTATTGTTTTTGCTGGTGCTTAACTTTTGCACACGTGTATATATACGCGCGTGTGTAGCGCTTGTTTTCTACGAATGCACATAAGGGCCATCGGATTTTCTTTCGACGTTAAGAAGAAATAGCTCCTTCAAGGACATGAAATAACATGCCCAATCCAAACACGGCCATTGTTTCTATATATGGTAGATATGCCTAGAAAACTTTAGCATGCTTAGATCTACGAATTGCAGTGTATGGTATTATTCATCCCATAGGGATCGTACATTAATCTTATATATTGGTGAAAACTGTATACATAATATGCCCAAGCCATGTTTAAACTGTGTAAGCCCGCCTTTACAAATGTTATTTTGCTGTTGAAGAGCTTGTGAATATAACGCTAAAGAGAAGTTCACTGTATTAGATATAAGATTAGGTATTTAGATAATTGTATAGCATTCTAATTTAATTGTAACGTATAAATGTACACTCAAGGGCCTATGGCTTATTGTGAAATAAATCAATCAGTATTATTAAGTGGAGTTACGCTTGGATTCCCTCTTTCATATTAATCAGATTACGATATCTCCGTGGACTGATTAATCTGCTGAATACGTGGCTTGGTTGACAAATTTGATATTTGTTTCCGGGGCCAAAATATAGTAGTTCGTCAGGACTGGCTCTCATATAACCACCCATTTTGGGGAACTGCCATACCTGCACGCAACATTGCAACCTACTGGACCAATACCGAGTCAGAGACTTGCATAATCAGGAAGCAATTTGACTGTATATGGAATGATTATATAGGATGGTCGGCTAGACGAGCCGCTGCCGCCGACGACGACGACGACTAACTACTACTACTACTACTGCTGCTGCTGCTGCTGCTGCTACTGCTGCTACTACTACTATGGATTGGTAAATTATATTATGTATTAAATACTTTTGTTCCCAAACAAGAGAAATAAAATGAGCAATACTATCTATACTTACTAAAGTCCGAATGGATCCAAGTCAATCGATGGTCCTGTAGCATTCCCGGATATGCCATCCTCTACGCCTTTCACTTGTATGAGAAACAACTTCACCTGGCGAGACCAATATCATATGTAGGTCAATAGACCAGTTTATCCATCCATCAGCTGGCGTCATATGACGTCATAATCAACTAAGTGACGTGTAGGATGACGTCATAATTTATTATGGCATCGATGACTCGATTTAGTCCGTTTTAAACGCTTAATATTACGGCACGTTGTACGAATTGTATGGCTTTGCTATTTACTAAACATATTGTCAAATATTTTGAAACTAATTTGATTGGGCGCTGCTGCTGTGAAATTAGTTTCAAAATATTCAACAGCTTACCTGTATAGTTTTCTCAAAATTAATAGCTAGGGAGTTCAGGGATCGATTGCTCCAAAGACGAGCGGGGTGTGGGTAGATCTTAGCTAGAGATGGGCGGAGCATAGCTAAAACTGGAACGATCCATTGGACTTCACTGTTAAAATAAGCGCATAAGGGAGTTTATATTTAAAATTCCTATGTTCAACCGTTATGGACTTAGTTACTGTTTTCATTTGATTTTTCGTCATATTTCCTATTAGGCTGCAGATTGAAAAGTGTAATATTTGTACACAGTTCAGGTATTTTACTTTGTAATGCTATTTTCACTTGATGGAAGATTACCTTCTAATAATTCTAAAAATACGCGCTCGGGTTACATTTGACCTTTAGTATTTGACTTTGTTTATCAATGTTTTACATGGTCAATGGGTGATATTGAAATCCCATTCTATGATCTTACTTTTAAGACCATTGACCAAATATTTAATATCGGATGCCATCTAAAGCTTTTCTAAGTATCTTTTGGGGAGTTGACCTGCTGCTTATCATGCTTTCGGGCGTTCAGTAATTATCCTCTCCTGGCGCGAACGAAATGGGGTGGCGAAAGCAACGCACCTTTGCCCCAGGATGCTTTTGAAGCAGTTAACGTGGTTTTATCGCACCCGAGGGAAGCATGTACAAAAAGGATTTTTGTTAGACGTTCTTCCATAATACACGCCTAATTAAATTGGCACTGGTACAGTTTAGAGCTGCTCCTTTCTTTGGCTCAAGGAGGAAGTGCATCTCAACAGCATACGGAAAATCCTATCCAATGTTACTGTATGCCGCATCCGAGACGAGATAGATGACATCACCGGATCATGTCAAAGTGGCTTCAAACGTGGACGCAGCTGCACAGACATCGTATGGGCTCAACGTATGCGTGTGTCGGTAGTCATGACCAAACACCGGGATTTCCACAAAATTGGCATTGACATGTCACGAGCCTTCGGCACAATTAAACGCTAATAGATCATAGATGTACTACACCAGGCCAGTTGCAATGAAGATGAGCTACGACTAGTGAGACTACCGCTTGGAGACACCAAGATGAGCGTACGAGTCAAGTCAGTGAAGTCTGTAGAGTTTGAGACATCAATCGACCCCCTCCCCGCCCCCACATACAGGGAGATGGTCTATCTCCGGTGCTTTTCACCTGTTACCTTGCTGCTGCATTAAAATCCGTGCAGGAAGGTTCCACAAGACCAAACACCACCACCCCCACCCAAGTGTCAATACTGGGTATGCCGTTAGGGATGGAATATGCCGACGATGTGTGCGTCATAGACGAGGAAGAGAAACCCCTTGACGAACTTCTCCCAATAGCTGCAAGCAAACAAAAAATTGAGAATCTCTATGAATGAATCCAAAACAGAGTTCACCCACATATGCCTATCTACAAAGCATGAAACTGAAGAAAATGACGAACTACCTCGTGGCGGCGAACCATGGAGGAAAAGTAAAATCCTGGGCTCACTGATTTGCAGTACTGCTGATATTGCTACACGCTGTGCCATGGGGAACATAACGTTTCAGCACTTCTGTAGAAGCTATGGATTCGTAGATCAAAGATGCCCTTGATAACAAGGCTACATTTATACAATGCAACCTGCGTATCCTTGATGATGGATAACTGTAGCGGCTGGGCAGCTCCAAAGGCAGCTTTAGACAATATCGATGCCTGCCACCGCAAACACCTACGCACCATCACTGGGCACCGATGGTTAAACAGCATAATTTCCAACGATGCACTATACAAGATGTGTAATACGACGCCGCTGTCTGTAAAAGTCGCCCAGCAAAGATGCCAGAGGAGACACCAGCACAGAGAGCCTTGGAATTCGCCCTACTCGGAGACAGCAAATACACAGCCAACAGAGGATGTCATCACATAAATCTGCTAAGCGTGCTACGAGGTGACCTCAAGTCAAGAATGGACCCGAGGACGCTAAGGATTTCGGCTGTGGACAAGACACAGTGGGCAAAAGAGAAGACGGACTGATTGCGGCTGTAGGATGTTTCTAATACTACAGCCGCAGAGTACAGCAATCGTCATCATCAGGAGGAAGCAGATATCATGCTTGTTTCCTCCAGCAGGATGTATGTGGAGTATAAGCAGGCCGGTCCTGTCCCCAACCAAATGGCTGAAATCGTTTGCAAACATCGAACATCAGTGTCAATTATTGGGCTGTGACGTCATGTGGTGTAGAAAATATCATTTTATGTAGATTAGAAACATGGTTCCACCTACTCATAAGACATCTATGTGGTCTAATATAAACCGTTCTCGAGATATATGCCATATTATACTCACTATCGGCCATATTGGTAGCAATCTTGGATTCAAAATATCCACTCAAAAGATTATATTGGATTTTTATACAACATCTCTTAGACCTAAATACAGAAAATAACAGTGTTTTCATTAATTAGTTGTGGTGAATTTCGAAATGGTGGTTTAAAATGAACCGTTCTCGAGATATATGACACAGCATACTCGATTGCGCCATCTTGGCATCCATCTTGAATTCAACATGTTCCACTCAAAAGATTGTATTAGATTTTAACACATAATTTCTAAGACCTAGATAGACAAAATAAAAGTGGTTTCATCACTGTTACAGTTAGCAGTGCGCCAAACCCTAATTTGACTGGACTATGACCGCTACTTCGAGGTTCAAAGGTAATATATGTATATATATATATATACATTAGACATTTACCTGGTACCAATAAGGATCCATATCTTTCGCTGCAAGAATCTGCTCTTTCACCCAATTCAGGTTCTTCTGCAGGAAATCTTTCAGTTTTAAGCAATAGTCTGAGTACGGTTGTGGGCAATAGTCGCGCAGGGTGTTATTCCAAGCCAAGTTCACTAGGTTTGCGGTCAGTTCTCCTTCAATCACACCAGCATAATATGCCTGGTCCACATCCTGGGAAGTAGCATCCGTCGAAATCAGAAGTGTCGCCCATCTGTCGCAGAACAACGAAGATATATGATAAGAAACGTTCTGTAACTGAAGTAACTAACGTCATAATCAAATGGAGGATTCCAGTTTATCCATCAACCATATGACTACGTGACGTGTAGGGTGACGTCATTATCAATTACATCATGAATGGTGTAGCTAAGTTCGTCACGAATACTTAATTGTTGACGGACTAAACGTTGCTGTACGAATTGTATGTCTTTACTATTTAATAAATATGCGGTTGAATGTGCCATAGACAACAACAGGACCCAGTCAAATTAGTTTCAAAATATTCAATAGTCTACTTGTATAGTTTTCTGGGAATTGATACTCAGAGAGGTCAGCGATCGATCGATCCCAACACCTCGGGCGAAGTGTGGGTGGAACTTAGCTAGAGATGGGCGGACATTAGCTAAATCTGGATTCGTCATACATATTATTTTGATCACTTTGTTCGATGTAGGGAGCAGTATTTTGGCAACTGATAAATATATATATATCGCACGATTGCATGTAGACTGCTGCTATGCCGGTCCGGGGTGGTGTGTTGTTGGCTGATGAGTGGGGGTGAAATATATATATGGCTGGAAACTATTTTAATCATACTTTCGTTCAGTTTTAAATACATACCCCGTCTGGTTGATTTCATTAATGAATTCTCCGGAAGCGAAGTATTTACGGTTTGCATTGCCGTGTAGCTCCGTTCGTTGTTGCTCTGGATTCCACGAGGCGTAAAGCACGTTCTTCTGATATCCGCGTGACAAACATGGGGCCACCCGAGACACCAGCACAAATACGCTGACCACGGCTATCAATCCACCCATACCATGCATGTCTGAGCTTTAACTAAAACGTAGTAAGTAATCTTTGGTTGTGCGAGTCGATTAGCTGTTTTCCAATTATACTATATTAAACCGAGTACGACTACGTGAGGAAATGATGGCTATATCCATGTGAAATTTCTCCTGATAACGCGCGTTACTCGGCCTGTACTGGGCCAATACCGGGCCGTATTGGCCCGATATTGGCCCAAGACCTGCCCAGTAGCCGTGGCTATCCGGGGCATACCTACCATTCACATCGAATATAGATGTTTGAACTGAGTATCTTCACGCTATATGGTATTCCTACTGAAGAAAGGTGTTGTTGTACACCGTTGCTTTTAGGGACAAGAGTAAAGTTCTTTCACTCACACCGATTTCACCCCGTTCGTTCGGTTGATGAACTACAAGTGGAAGTCCACCGTTTGTGTACAGCTGTAAAATTTTTATAGATATAACTTGTGGCCTATCTGCGTGATATTAAATGATTGAATTGGTTTTCACAAGCAAATCGCAATAGCGAAAGCATTGCGTATATAATAGGGAACTCTACTTAACATATGGGGACAATCAGCGTAAAAAGCGCCCAATTTCATAGAACAAATCTCGGCCATGCGTCGTTCATTAAGAGGGCTATATTCGGTGTACCGTGGAATTTGAACCTTGATGTTATCATCCAACCTTACTGATACCCCATCACGACACGATGCGTAATGACTGCTGCAAAATATTATCTCCGATTTGACCTAGTAATTTATTTGAAAGTACGGTAGGACTATGCTTTGTATATTTTGCAATGGACCTTTCCAGTTTTAACTATTCCCCGTCGATCCCGAGCTAAGCTCCACCCATAGCTCGCTCGTGTTGGGATCGATTAATCCGTGAACTCCATGACTATTAATTTCGAGAAAACTATTCAACAGCATGTTTATTAAATAGCAAAGAGAAACAATTAGTACACCTTGTCGGACTATTACGCGTTTATAATGAACTAAATCGAGTTATTCATGCTGTAATTGATTATGATGGCATCCTACACGTTGCGTGGTTGATTATGACGTCGTATGATGGGTGGGTAAACTGAAAATGTCTATTACAGTATACATATAGCATATATAGCATATATAACTGGGCCATAGGCCTACATACAATGTGTTATTGTCCAATAAATAAAAAACGCTGCCTATCATATTTTCATTGACAAACTGCATTAAAATGAATGATATCTATCTCATACGCGGATTTGTTCTTACACGGCAGTAGCTGTTCTCAAACCTCAACCACTAAACCCATATCTACATTGCTGTCAATCCATCAGATTCATTTCTTGAGACCAATGGTATTGAAAACAATTTGGTAGAAGATGGTTTATACGAGACAGTATTAACCTTTTAATGACTAAGTTTGATCAAGAAATTAAAGAAATTGCTTATTGAATGTCCATTTGCAGGCCAAAAGAAGATTATTTTTGAAAACTTATCACATGACTGTGTTAAATTTTCAAAAATAATCTTCTCTTGGCCTGCAAATGGGCATTTATTAAGGCCACTGAATAGGCCGGATTTGGCCGGATTCGTCAAGAAACGGTTAAGACAACACATTCCTAAAAGAGAGCACACGAAGAAATCCGTGTGTAGACACATAGTTAGACTCTCATTGGTCTACTCATATTTGGAGATACATTATTGCACATCTTGAACTAGCAACACCTGACCTTGGAGGATACCTGAGCAAAATTGTAACATATCAGGAAATGATGTCTAGTGCAGAGTATAGCGATAATTTGCAAATCATAAAAAAAAAAAATATGATGATGATGATGATGATTGGGTTCTGTCTCGGTGTCTCTGCAATAGCCTGAAAACACATTGCCGCTGCGATCAGTCATCCTTCCTCTTCGGCTCGGTTCATTGCTCTCAGCCAGAGCCCCTACCTTTATCGCGCCCTTCTTGGTGCTCAGTGTAACAAGCACTGGTTCCCTTATATTTGTTCATAGCGTATTTACATTTACAAGACTTGTACAATGGCACCATATACGAGCTTTTTATCTGTTGGCAGCGAGTACAGTGAACTCAAAGGCATTTCACGAAGAGGTGTCCTGATATATTAGCAGGGCGTGGTCAAACATAGACCATTATTCTTGGGCAAGTTTCCTGTGAGACCATATTGATCAAAGTTGATACTACGTATTTCAGATTATTGTGCCCTAATGATGCCTGATTGTACGAATGTTTATGTAGTGACAGACACCAATGGGTGAATCCAGTTTTAGCTATGCCCCACTCATCCCTAGCTAAGCTCCCCCCTCCCCACCCCCACGCGTTACCTGTATTGGCATCGATTGATTCATGCACTCCGTGAATCTCACTTTCCAGAAAAATTCACAGGTAGGCTGTTGAATATTTTGAAACTAATTTGACTTGACGTTGTTGCTGCCTATGACAGCAACAACGCCCAGTCAAATTAGTTTCAAAATATTCAGGAGAATATTTATTAAATAGTAAAGACATAGATTTCCTACAACTTGACGGATTATTATGCGTTTATGACGGACTTAATTACGTCATTCGTGACGTAATCGATTATGATGACAACCTACATGCGATGTAGTTGATTATAATGTCATATGATTGACTGAGAGACTGGATTCCTCCAAGTCATTCAGCTGTGCAATGCTCTACGATACACAGTTAGCACCACGTGACGGAAATATTGCAATCTGTGAATGAAAGGCATGTCTGTTTCAAAAGACATATTCCCTATATGAATAGGACTCACTATATACATGTACAGGCATTAAAGGTGTAAATTCACACCAGAATGCATAAAAATAAAATTGTCAAAATTGTTGACGTATAGTGTGTGTCTAGATGTAATGAAACGACATAGATCTTAAGATATGATCATTTCATTACGTATAAATTGATACATATTTTTAAGTTGTGAAATAATTCAATTTCGTAATAAAAAAATTATACTAATTTGTATGGGAGGAAACCATCATACGTTAAGACTTATTTCTCTTCATTACATCGAGGGACAAAAAATTAGGCTCTTATAAGCCTCTAAAATATTTACAATTTAACCCTTTCTTGACGAATTCGGCCGAATCCGGCCTATTCAGTGGCCTTAATAAATGCCCATTTGCAGGCCAAGAGAATACTACTTTTGAAAATTTACCACAGGAATGACTGGATCGTTAACTGAGCAAGTCATTCCAGTGGTAAATTAAAAAAAATAGTCATTTGGTCTGCAAATGGACATTCAATAAACAATTTTTCTTAAATATTTTTATCAAACTTAGTCATTAAAGGGTTAAACAATTTTATTCTGGTCTGAATGTGTACCTTTCATCTAGCTCAATCTCCAATATTTCGATATTTAGTCGTGGATGCGTGTTGTGGACTTGACACAGTGTATATTTAGAGCAAAAGTGACCCAGCTTGTTCTTTGACCAAGACAGTAGTCTAGGGGGATGCTGGCTGCTATTGTTCTCCTCTCAAAAATGATTGACAGGTATAGGTCACGAGGTCGAGGGCAGTTGCTGGAGAACAATAGCCGCCAGCTGGTCCCCTCCAGTCAGAAAATGACTGATGTGTACATGAGGTCAAGTGCAATTCATTCTAAACAAGTACACATATTGATGCAAGGCATCAATGGTAAATAGCGTGCCCGGAGGTTATTATAATTCTGAGAATAAACTCAACTGTTTCATGAAAAAATGAAGTAATATAAAGGCATACAATAAACACAAAAGAAGGAATATTTCTTGCAAAGAGATATGGGCAGTATTGTCTATGGGCTAGGAAAAGCAGCTTATATTTTTGGTCAGTCCAACAAGTTTTCCACTATCCTTTTTCTCCAGGCCAAACTCCTTATCAGAGAGAGGAACAGACAAAATTAAGAGCAGCCAGTGATGAGAAAATTGCACTACTGCATCAACAGAGTGTAACAGAGCAAATTTGGGTCATTAGGTATCAACAACTTGTAAAGATAAAGAAATCAACAGAGCTGGCAACCCTGTCAGTAGAAAATCAGTGCAAGATGCAGTACAGATCCTGACACCCATTCAAATATATTAAAGAAAAACTGAAAAGAATATTTTAAACATAAATCTTGATACCTTCTTTAACAGACATGAAGAGCTTATTACCTGGAAATATATTGCTGAAATATACACTCCAATGCTAGTGAAATGCACAAAGCAAGTATATTTTTGATGCAATACAGGACCCCGATCTCTACCGACAGATAACATTTTCAACAAAGTTAAGTGGCCAGGATAGAACCAATACCGTGAACCTAGTTTTCTCCAACGAAAATGATATAGCAGTAAACATTCTGACTGAAGACCAGTGGGAAACATCGTGATCTGTTTCATTTAGCTATCATATCTATGTCACCTATTAAACGATATCTTTACTGGAAACAGTGACAAACTATTAAATCAAATATTTTTCTAGACAAAAAGGCCTCAACCATTGTAATGATGCCGATCTTGTTGACCATATGTGCAAATATTAGGGTATTAGCCTGATAAGTCAGGTTCTACCAGTACACGTGGCTAATAATATGGGATATATAGAAATATTTTCACATTACTATAATAAATATTTGGTGGTAGAATTATTACAATATTTCGCACAGCACGAGAACATAATGAGTTCTACATGGCCATGTGTTCGAAATCTGGCTACAAGGCATGTAGAGATATTCCGGTACCGAATATAGTACATTATTGGAATTTGACAATGGTGTGCCACTACTAAATTGCATATGACGAAATTACTGTATAATAAACATTTTTTAAACCTTTGATACTTTATTAGCGTATTCATATACGTATCTAGCCATATGGGTGAACTTCTGTGGTCGAACCTATTGCAAACAATGTGGTACAGAAAATCGTTGATCTGACAGAATTTGCGCCAATTTTCGGTATTGAATTGTGTACTATGAAATTACGTTCCAGTAGAATTTTTTTAAATTCGGAATACAACTAGCATATTTCCTATAAGTATTTGTGGGTGAAATTCTGGGGGTGAACGTATTGCAATGAAAACCATGAATTATCCTAAGCTTGAGCTTATTTACGTTACAAAATTTTTAAATCTCACTACGTCGTAAGCTAATGCCTAAGCCTATCTAAACATATTGGTGATATTCTGGGCCAAACCCATTATGAGTGATATGTCAGGACATATCGACAACTATCTGAATGTGGTGAATGTGAACTAACCATATTACAATGGGGCCATATGGCGAATATGTAACAACATATTACCAAATTACTTGATGGTAGGATCGTGCAATAGCACAGCTATATGTAAAAAAATTGATTACAAACTGAGATTCTAATACTGAATATAGTAAATTGTTGGCATTTGACACCTGTCCGTGACTACTAAATTGAATATGACGAAATTACTACGTGGTTAAAATCTCAAGATTCATTAGCGTATTCATATCCCTATCTAACCATATGGGTGAAATTATGTAGCCACACATATTGCAGATGGTAGGGTATTGAAAACCACAGATCTGCCAACATTGGAACAAAATGTATGCGATGAAATTGCATACTACGAAAATACTTCACGTTCGAATTCTTTTAAATTCCCAATGTAACTAGCATATTCAAACTCCTATACGTCTATGTGAGCGAAGTCCTGGAACCGACCATATTACGGAAAGTAGGGCACCGAAAACCACGAATACACCATCATTTAAGCTAAATTTTGCGTATTAAATTTACTTCATCTAGAATTTGTTAGATTCAGAATATAAATAGCTTATTAAAGCTCAAGTCTATGTGGGGTAAATTATGGGGCTGAACATACTACAGACAATAGGGCACTGAAAACTGTGGTGGTTTAATAATACAATGAACCTTTCCAGTTCAGCCCATCTCTAGCTAAACTCCATCCATACCACTCTCGAGTTGGGATCGATGGATTTCTAAACTACTAGACAATAAATTTCAAGAAAACTATACAGGTAAGCCATGGAATATTTTGACACTAAATTGACTGGGTCCTGTTGCTGCCTATGGCAGCAACAGTGGCCAGTCACATTATTTTCAAAATATTCAACAGCATTTTTATAAAATAACAAAAACATACAATTCTTACAACGTGTCAGATTATTAAGCATTTAAGATGAACTAAATCGAGTCAGTCATGCCGTCATTATTATGACATTATCCTAGGCCCATTAGCAAGTGGTATTAATTACCCTCGCTCCATCAGAGGATGAGTGTATTGTATTTGGGTCTATGTGCGTTCGAGATGGCAAGGGTCCACAATCTATGATTGGCCTTGTTAAAATGTGACCTATAAATACGGGTGCTCTCTTAATACAAGTGGTCAATATTGTGTGGACCACGCATTAACAAGGAGTATTAGCCCTGTAATGCTCAATAGCTCATGCCAATTTCAATATAGGGATCCATTTCTAGGTATACCATGCCTATTTCTAGCTAAGCTCCACCCCTTTTTTTGCGTGTTGGAATCGATGTCCATATATATACTGAATAATGAATTCCCAGACTTCCAATTTCAAGGTAGCTCTACAGGTAAGCTGATGACTATTTTGAAACTAATTTGACTGGGTGCAACAAAAACCATGAATCGGCCTAAATTTGAGCCGAAATTATTTCATGGTAGATAGTTTTAAATCTCACTACTCCGTAAGCGTATGCCTATACCTATCTAAACATATGGGTGACATTCTGGGGCCAAACCCGTTATGAGCGATATACTAGGACATACTATCACCTATCTGAATGTGGTGAATGTGAACCAACAATATTATAATGGGGCCATACGGATATGTAAGTAATATGAGATTACTTGATGGTAGAATTGTGCAAATGCACTAGCTCATATTGGGTTATAAACATCCATATATATATAAAAAAAATTATTACAAATCGAGAACAGACATTCTGATACCGAATATAGTAAATTGTTGGCATTTGACAACTGTCCGTGGCTACTAAATTGAATATTCTGAAATTACTACGTGGTAGAAAACTCAAGAATCATTAGTGTGTTCATATCGCCATCTAACCATATCAGTGAAATTGTGTGGCCAAACTTATTGCAGACAGGTTATAGTAGAGCATTGAAAACCTACAAATCTGCCAAAATTGAAACGAATTTACACGATGAAATCGTATACTGCGAAATTACTTCACGCTCACATTTTTTTAAATTCCCAATATAACTCTCGTATTCTAATCCCTCTACGTCTATGTGAGCGAATTTCTGGAGCTGACCATGTTACATACAGACAGTAGGGCACCGAAAAGCACGAAAACCCCAACATTTAAGCCAATTTTTTCCTAATAAAATTATTTCTTCTAGAATTTGTTAGATTCGGAATATACCTATTATATTAAGGCTCAAGTCTATGTAGGTGAAATTATGGGGCTAAACATACTACAGACAATAGGGCACTGAAAACTGTGAATCACCGGAGACTTAGCAAATTTTCGGTATTGTGCACTACGAAATTACTTCATGGTAAAAATTGTTTTAACCTCAATCCATTAATGCACTAGCGTATTGATATACCTATCTATCTATATGGTTGAAATTCTGTGGCCGAATTTCCTGTAGACATTCTTAACTTAGCACATGCATAGGCCTACACTTTCGGGCTGATTTCTGTATTCAACAATCTGCTACAATATTATTGACAGCAGTTTTGACTGGAAATTTGGAACATTGGTAGTCTATCAATACTGCTACATAAATGCATTGGTCCTACATGGATTTATTCCCACGGATGGATTAAAGACAAAAGGATACTACTGATAATCACACATCCATTATATTATTCATTCATATCCCGCGAGTTCTCTTTCGATACGAGATCGAGAAATGTATCTCGTACATAGAGGCCTATTGAGTAGTCATTGACGTGGCGATTTCACGATCCAGTGTTGCTTTTACAGTCTGCTACGGAGATAGACTGGGTCCCAGTCTGTCTGGTATCCGAAGTTGAGTCTGTCTAACAGTCTAGTCATTGTGATAACGTAAGAAGATGACCGGTCAGTACATTAGAAGTGTAGTTTCGAAGAAGCCAAGCCTTTATTTTTAGATGGATCCATTATTGTTAGCGAACTCTGTCTACTTTTCGCCCTCTACAATATTATTATGCATGTTTTTCTTTTGAAATTTACCACACACATAGTACGCCTCAAGACTGTCTGTAACAAGTCTGTAATTTTTACCCTATCTCGAATGCAACAAATGTGAATCATAGTATGATATAATACGGGACAGGTTAAACAGACATGGTACATCATCGTCGTCCTCATACTGTATTAACCCTGTATTACCTAAATTGAGTCAAGAATATGAAAAAGAAATTTGGTTATTGAGTGCCTATTTGCAGGCCAATAGACGACTGTTTTGAAGAGTTACTATTGGAATGACTGGCTCAATTATCGAGCCAGTCATTTCAGTGGTGAATTTTCAAAAACGATCTCTTGACCTGCAAATTAACATCCTCAAGATCACTGTAGAGGCCGGTTTTGCCGGCCTCCTCATGAAATGGTTAAAATACATTAAGAGAAGATGATAGGCTTACATGGGCAGTCGTTGTCGTTGCAATACTTAATACAGGTCTATGATAGCAACAAGTAGGTGGGTAGGGTGGGGTGGGCTACCAGTCAAAGTATTAAAAAGATATTCATATAGTTGTCTTTATCTGAGATATTGAAATTTCGGTGTTAACCATTCTAAAGGATTTTGTTAGAAAAACACACAGTTCTGCCCAAGTAAGTCACATCTTGGTGGCGGTTGCTTGAAATGACTTCCATAGGCCTAACGTTAGTCAATCGGTCACTGAATCAGGATGGTATATTAATACATTAATACCGTGCTCGTGTTGATATCAATGGATCTCTGAGCTTCATGACTATCAATTTCCAGAAAACTATACAGGTAAGGTGTTGACTATTTTGAAACCAATTTGCCTGGGTGCTGTTGCTGCTTGTGGCAGTAACATCGCCCAGTCAAATTAGTTTCAAAATATCACCAGTATGTTTTGTAAATAGCAAAGACATACAATTCGTACAACGTGTCGGACGATTAAGCATTTAAGATGGAATAAATTGAGTCAGTCATGACTATGACGTCATCCTATACGTCACATCGTTGATTTTGACATCATATGACGTAATATGATCGATAGACAACATGAAAATGTCCATTAGCAAGGACGAGTACATTGTATTCAGGGCAACAATCTATGATTGGCCTTGTTAAAATATGTGACCTATAAATATGGGTGGTCTCTTAATACAAGTGGTCCATAGTCTGTGGGCCACGCATTACCAAGTGGTATTAGCCATGTAATGCTCAATTTGCACATGACAATTTCAATAGAGAGAACCATTTCTAGGTATGCCACACCTATTTCTAGCTAGGCTCCACCTGTTTTTGCGTGTTGGAATCGATGTATATATATACATCGATTCCAACACGCTGAATAATGAATTCCCAGACTTCCAATTTCAAGGTAACTATACAGATAAGCTGATGACTATTTTGAAACTAATTTGACTGGGTGCTTTTAAAGGTTTGCTGCCTCTGGCCAAATTAGTTTCAAAATATTCACACGATGTTGATTAAACAGTAAAGACATACAATTCGTACACTTGGGACTATTCAATGTTCATGACTGATCTCGATACGCCATTCATTTACACATTTTTGATTGTGACGTCAGCCTGTACATGAAGTAATTGATTATGACATCATATCCTTCAGTTAAAGATCGAACCCAGCCATTATCATAGAAAATAACTGTTGAATATATAGCAAAGACATACAATTCGATTCGAACAGCGTCTAGTTAAATTAGTTTCAAAATATTCAACACGATGTTGATTAAACAGTAAAGACGTGCAATTCGCATACTTGACTGGCTATTCAATGTTCCTGGTGGAGCTAGATACATCATTCATTATACATTTTGATTGTGATGTCCAGCTACATCTGACCTAAATAATTATGACATCATATCCAGAAAAATCCATTATTATAGAAAATGTCCTATGTCTAATTGCCGTCCAAGAGACCAATGTGGTTTTTCTTTTGCAATTTACTACTGGAATTCTAGGATCGGTTATCCAACCAGTCATTCCAGTGGTAAACTTTCAAAACAAGTTCTCCGGTGAGTAGCTAATGCAAATTGATATTTCTCACGATCACCGCAAGAAGCCATTCGGCTGCATGCGGCTGCATGTTGCAGATTTGCGGCCGCATACAGCCTCATGTTGCGAATTTGTGGCTGCATGCGCCCGCATGTTGCGGATTTGCGGCTGCATATTGCGGATTTGTGGCCAGCCTGAGATGGGGGCGGGGTGCCATCTCCCAGTGATTTAATTTTCAAAGAAAATCAGAGCATTGCGTTACACGGGTAATATATATAGGTAAATTAACCGATGTTGTATGTATACTATTATATAGATAATAATCATGTATCTATCGTATTTAAGGAGATTCTTTAAAGTGGCAGTCATTTAATTATTAACTTTTCACAAAAATGTTGTGGCCGCAATTTTATACAGGTGGCTGCCCATTTATACATGCGGCAGCATGTGTATGTATATGCCTGGACAAAGTAATGTTTTCCCAGTTCTATTACCCTTTTTTGGAAACCATAGAAAGTCATAAATTTTAATGGTCCTTAGTCCATGATCATATCCCCCAAATTTCAGCCCGATCCGTTCAGCGGTTTTGCAGAAGAGCTCGTTTTTTACGAAAACTAGGTCATCCTAGATGGCCCTGAACCATTTGGCCAATCAAGTTCCTTCGAATAAACTTGGTTCAGCTCTTGCCCTATATGATATTTTGTGATTTTTGAATCGATCCACCAAGCGGTTTGGGAGAAGATTTTTAAAGAGGTTTTAAATAAAAATTGTCAAAAATCCAAGATGGCCACCGGCAAAATTGGCTGATCGACTTCCTTTGAGCAAACTTAGATATGTATGCCCTAAGGATGCTTCCTGCCAAATATGATTGAAATCCGTCCAGCAGTTCTTGAGAAGAAGTTGTTTAAATAAAAAGTTGACGGACAGATGGGTGGACAGATGGACAGACGCTGGACAGACGACAGACGTTCGCCACGGCATAAGCTCACTTGGCCATTCTGGTCAGGTGAGCTGATAATAGAAAGGTCTCTTACCTAAGACTCTGATCTTATCAAGAACAGATTCATTTCACAGGTGCTTAGAGTGTTTAGGTTATGCCGTGGTCCACGCTCTTCATAGAGGTGGCGTTGCGTATATGTCATGAAATAACAGCTGCTGGCGTGTACCATCATCTCATCTTAGAACGTGAATATATTGACTTATTGATTATTATTCACGCTATATGATTATGAATTTACGATAACAGCTTAGTTGGCACTATCTCTACTTATTTGAAAAAGAACTCTCTGACTCACATATGTTATTAATGTGGGTGTGATTAGAGATCTAGTTGTCTACAACGGTGCTCATACCTCAAAACGAATCTACACAAGAAAAGATCAGTCGTCAGCGCCGCATAATAGTCCAGTAAAACTACAAATTAACCTAGAACAAATTGCAACAGAATTTATTTCTTTTCTGCGGCATTCATGGGACTGCCAGGTGTCACATATCAAAGGTCCTCCAAAATCCCTCGATGGGAAAGTGGGTAAATTCGCATATTTAGCTACCGCCATTATCCGAATAATGAAACTTCCCTTACCTGCTTCATTCCGCAAATAAACGAAGTAGAAATGTTGTCTAAGCTCTGAATTTCATGGTCACGGAAGACAGTAAGCAATTGGCAATATTGCCTTGAACCACTTGTACAAATTCTCCAAACCACAGATTAAATATGGTTGTATGCACAGGGCCGGGGTAATTTAAAAAAATTATATTTAAAGTAAGTTTAATTTTGTTTCTCGCTTTTAAAATTTTATCTAAAATAAATTGCATTTCAATTTTCACTTTTATCTCACAATTTGAATAAATTTCTGTACAATTCAATCAGAATATGGACATGGATTTAGATACATGCGTTATTTGTAACCAGAGCCTAGAAAATGGCTCACAAACTGTTAAGCTTCGAGTTAAAGGCTGTGACGGTATTAACAATGCTAGCAGAGCCCGTGAAAGCAATGTCATAGCTGAAGTAGGACAGAGGGTTCATGTACAATGTCGACGGGAGTTCATTGATCCCAAGTGGATTGCCCGTGATGCAGAGAAAATTGAACAATCTCCGCCACCCATGCGAACACTCCGTTCAGAAAGTCCAACATTCAATTTTTAGTGAACATTGTTTGCTATGCGGATACCCTGCAAAAATTCAAGATGGAAAGAAACGTGGCTATGATATTTATCCAGTAAGTACTCATGACTTTCAATGTAGTATCGCCTAGGCCTGTGAGCAGAGAAAAGACGAATGGGGCAAACGTGTAGCTGGGTGGCTTGCCTTCACGCCGGATTTATGTGTTGTCAATGCAGTATACCATCAAAGCTGCAGCGTAAATTTTCGAACCATGAAAAATATCCCTCAGCTGCACTCATCTTGCTCATCCCAAAAACATGGAAGGCCAGAAAACTTGGACAGAGTAAGAGCATTTAGTGCGACAATGGCATTTCTTGAAAATAATGATGATGAGCAGCTGACCCTGCACGACCTCGTTAATAAAATGCAAGAGTATCTCGATGATAAAGAGAATAAAGCATACAGTACAAAATACATGCAGGATAAAATAAAAGCTAATTATGGCGATGAAATATTTATTAGCACTGTGAATGGTAAGCCAAACTTTGTTACCTTTCGTTCTAAAGCATCTACTATTTTGACTGACTTCTATAAGGAACAGAAGAGAAAGGATTCCAAATCAGAGAGCATGCTAATCATCCAGACAGCTGCCAAACTGCTTAGACACGATATTAAGTTAATTGATTCATGCACATCATCTGAAAGCTATCCATCAAGGGGGAAAATGAGCGACCCAGTAAAGGCATTGAATTATTTAACAGAGACACTGCGGGAATTATCGCGGATTTTGTTTACTGGAAAAGACACAGAAATGAAACAGGCATCAGTTGGACAGGCTATTATGCAAGGAACTCGTCCTAGAGTTATTTTGGCACCTTTGCAGTTCGGGCTGTCATGTGAGATGCACCATAAATTTGGATCTAGATTTATTGTTGACACCTTTTACAAGCACGGATTTGGATGTTCATACGCGGAGATACAGAGGTTTGGGCGCAGTGCATCACTTCATGGTGGAGATCTACCACAGCCATTATCAGGCGAGTTCATTCAGTTTGTTGCCGACAATGTGGATCACAATATTTGCACAATAGATGGGCATAATACATTTCATGGAATGGGAATCATTGCATCTGTTACACCAGGAAACCTTTCGTGCAAACTTATTCCAAGGATAAATGTAACATCTGAAGATATCAAGCAAGTTGGCAAGATCTGTATCAGGAACTTTGAGTCTCAGCATACCAGGAACTTCCCATTGACCTTTAAGGAGTTAACTGCGATGGAACAAACAGACCCAACAGCTGACATTGACATCCTCTGGGATTTCTCTTTGTTTCTGCGTTCAAGGAGACAGTCATGGTCTGGCATGATGCAAACTGTTCACCAAGGAGTTTATCCAGGTCAATCGTCTGTTATTTTCCTTCCGATGATAGATCTAGAGCCAAGTAACATGACCTGCATCTTTTCCACTTTGACTTATGTTTGTGAACAGGCAAACCAATACCATGTTGCACCCGTGATTACATTTGATCAGCCCTTATTTTGGAAAGCTATGACTATCATAGAGATTGAGCCGAGCTGGAGTCCATTGAAGCAAATTATTCCAATACTCGGAGGTCTTCATATGGAGATGAGCTTCCTTGGCTGCATTGGTCACTTAATGGCAGGAAGCGGTCTTGTGCCTATTCTAGAGGTTGTCTACGCTGAGAATGCTGTCAAACACATTCTTAGTGGAAAGGCAATTTCTCGAGCAGTTCGAGGACACCTCATGGTTTTTGCTTCTCTCAGTACAATCTTGATTGCAAATGCATACAACCTACCACTACCTACAATTGCAGATGCTGAAGTTGACACAGTAGAATATTCCGCTGCAATGCATTCAAAAGAATTGTTTGACAATGATGATAATGTTGCAGGACATGAAACGATTGAAAGTTCCCTAAATAAAAGTCTGGTTAAAGTTGGAGAGCTCTATGATGACATTATCAAAAATCCGTATGTAGCTACAAGATTGTCCTCGGAAAATGCATTACATGATGTCAAGGACAAACTAGACTCAGAGAAGGTGGTCATGAAAGATAAGAGGACTGCACGACTCTGGCTTTTGTATATGGAGTTGGTTGACATTCTGCGCAAATTCATTAAGGCAGAACGAACTGGTGATTGGAACATGCACCTTCAGACCGTTCGTGAGATGCTTCCATATTTTGCAGCCGCTGGGCATAATCTGTACGCCAAGTCTGCATATGTATATTTACAAAAGATGTTAGAAATACCTGAAAGTCATCCAGATATACACACCAGCTTCCTCAATGGTCATCATGTCATTCATCGAAGTGATAGGTATTGGGCAGGGCTATCTACTGATCTAGTTATTGAGCAGGTCCTTATGAGAAGTGTAAAGTCAAGTGGTGGTCTAACACGAGGTCGTGGAATGACAGAACTTCAGCGTCTTGTTTGGTTGATGTCTATGCCCGCATGTGCAGATGTGTGTAATGCAATGCAAGAGCTCTCTGGGGTAAACTGTGATTCAAGTGAACAACACAAAGATTCCACACAATCTCGAATAAAGCGTGATTTGGATGATACTTACAAAATTCTCAAAATCCTTAGTGAACTGAATCCATTTGGACCAGACCCTTCTCTTTAGAGGACTTGTTAGTGGATTGTCTGCACATGAATCAGTCAATGTTGACGATGCTAAAGATATTGGAGAATCAATTATTAATTCGATGTGTGGCCAATGTGTATCAAGCATTTCGTTCCAGAGAAAGAGACAAGCTATTACCTTAGCATCCAAAACATCTCTCAAGCTTGATGATGAATGTGTACAAATTGATCCACAACTCCTATTTCAAAGACTCAGTTTAATTGCTACAAATGGATCAAAAGGGAATCCATCATCTTATTTTGAGTATGAGTTGTGCACTCATCCGCCCGCACTCTTTGATAATTCATCTCTTCCATGGGAAGCAAATAAGCCGGCACTTGCTGATGCATTGTGGAAATTAATTCCAAATGAAGATGCAGTCCTTCCAGATTCTGTCCACTATGTGCTTGATGGAGGAGCTCTATTACACCATGTTCCATGGCAGCGTGGAGAGACATTTGCAAATGTTTGTCAAAGATATGTAAAATATTGCATAAGCAAATATGGAAAGGCTACAGTAGTTTTTGATGGTTATGACCAAGGCCCAGAGATAAAAGATGTAACACATAAGAGGCGAACTCGTGGATCAGGCGCAACTGTTGTACTGACTCCACAAACAGTTGTAACTCTGAGTAAGCCTGATTTTCTTAGTAACAAGCAGAACAAACATCGGTTCATATCAATCTTAAGTTCATCTCTCGAACAGGCTGGATGCTTAACGATAAAGGCAAGCGGTGATGCTGATGTCTTAATTACGCAAACGGCTATCTTGGCTTCAAAGTCAACAAATACTGCTCTTGTTGGAGACGATGCAGACCTACTGGTGTTGCTTCTATACCATACTGATATGAATGGCTGTCAGCTATTTTTCAGACCAGAGCCAAAGCAAAATGCAAAGAAACCCCGACTGTGGAATATCAAAATGGCAAAGGAAAAACTCGGGTTCTGTTTGTGCTCACAGCTGTTATTTATCCATGCTATCCTTGGATGTGACTCAACATCTAGGCTTTATGGAATTGGAAAATCTGCATCCCTTAGCAAAATCCAGTGTTGCAAAGAACTCTCTCAAATTGCTGAAGTGTTTACAATGAGTAATGCGAATAAAGATGACGTGATAAAAGCAGGTGAGAAGGCAATGCTTATTCTATACAATGGCACTTCAATGGATAGTCTAGTTGCTTTGCGGTACAAGTGATTCAGGGAGAAGGTTGCAAAAAGTTCCAAGTATGTTGAAGCACGAGATTTACCACCAACACCCGCATCCGCAAAGTTTCACAGTCTTCGCGTGTACTACCAAATTCAAGTTTGGAGAGGAGATGCTGGATATATGGATCCAACAGAATGGGGCTGGAAAGTTCTCAACCACCAAATGCTGCCTATTAAGACTGACATGCTGGCAGCACCTGACGATTTACTGTATTCATTTAGATGCAGCTGCAAAACTGGCTGTGAATCAAAGAGATGCACCTGTAGAAAACATGTGCTCAGCTGCACATCCGCCTGCGAAGACTGTAAGGGTCTCAGTTGCTCGAATTCAATAACGCTCATTGAGGAAGATGACTTGGATAATTGATGCAAGATGAAATTAGTAGAAACCAGGTAACTATGCCATACTTTTTCATCTTAGCTTAGCTTAGAAACACACAATACCGTGACATAATAAAATATAATATGTACTGTATCAATATCAATGATGGTATTAGGTAAATTCATGCAAGCGGCATAACACAATACATTTAATTTGTGGAGAATATGTCAATCGTATTCATTTATTACTAAAAAAGTCCAAAAATACCCAGTCACACATATATTACATACCGGTTTTAAAGAAATAAAGAAAAATGGATTTTTCAGGTGAAATGGCCCAAATCTGGTAATAATTATGCAAATTTTACCCTTTCCCCTATTGGAATTTTGGAGGACTTTTGATATGTTGTACATGATGGCCCCCTATACACTGGGCGAGGTAAAAAAATTCTGTTGCAATTTGTTCCGGGTTAAAATATTTTTGGCCTAGATTGACTGGACTATAAGCCACACGATAACATAACTATCACACGATGACACAATTTAAAACAAGTGGTTTAATTATGCGTGATTACCGTATTCTGTGGCTGTGTTAATAGAAACATCACAGACATCTGCTGTTGAGTGTGAATAATACATGCACAGTATAATGGTAATGAAGAAATCCAGTCTTAGCTATACCCCGCCCATCTGTAGCTAAGCTCCACACAGCTGATGTAATCAGTCAGCTTTTGTCCAATGTGTTTTGTCCTCTTGAAGCTTTAGCTTCCTCATGTTATTTCTTGACCGGTGTGTACGGAGAATCGAAGTCATGTTTTCTTGAGTTCACTTCGCAGTACGCTCAAGCGATGGCGTTCTCTCCGGGATTACATTGCTAGGGACTGATCTCTGAACTCCCCGATTATCAATTTCCAGAAAACTATACATGTAAACTATTAAATATTTTGAAACTAATTTGACTGGGCGCTGGTGCTGCCTTTGGCAGCAATAGCGTCCAGTCAAATTAGGTTCAAAATATTCAACAGAATATTTATTAAATGGTAAAAATATACAATTCCTACAATGTATCGGACTATTGAGCGTTAAAGACGGGCTAAATCGAGTCATTCATGACGGCATCATCATGACGTCATCCTACACGTCACGTAGTTGATTATGGCGGCATATGGTGGATGGATGGATAAACTTGGAAAGGTCCAATACGTATGAAGTACAGGAAAATATATACATGTTTCCCAGTCGATGATGACGGGTTTAATATCCTTCTCGAACATGTACAAGAGTCATTTGGGAAAGCTGATCAATGCAAACATGGGACCAGAGAGAGGTGAGCCATAACATTTCGCTGTATGACTACGTGTAATAGACCTTTCCCACATTAGCGTATTTTGGGAAATTACCTTTCCGGAATGCATCGCCCGTACCACTGCCGGCTGGTACGCCAGATAGCCGATGTGCAAACAGTATTACTTTACTATGGGAATCAGATACAGTGCAATTTAAGCAGTGCATATGAAAAACTACGTTCATAATATTTTTGAACTCATACACCATTGGAAAGCTAAGCCAATTTCCTATACATTTCTGTATTAGTTTTTATAGTTTTATAAAGTTTAATACAGTTGCTTGCGAATATAAAATATCCCCTATTGTCCACTTGATTTAATGAATCTATGTTGAATGGTGTATTTTATATACGCAAATAACTCAGTGAAAACGTTACAAAAATATTTTTTTTAAATGCATTAATGTTTCGGCAACTGAATGCGTTTTTGAATGATATATAATTTAAATAATATAATGATTTTAGTTTATCATAGGAACGGTTTAGATTGCTGTGTATTTTAGTGCAAACGTAACTCAACGCTGGTCGGCGGCTTGTTGGCGGTGGTACCAGCCAGCAGTTTTGCTCTGAGCTTGATTTAGGGGAATCTCGGCGTAATGACATCAACGTGGGAAAGGTGTATTAGCATCTTCATATAATAGGCTAGTACTGGTGCTTAGCCATTTAACCCATTAACTTTCAAATTTGTTCAATAAAATTTCAATTTTCATATGGAAAATGTTCATTGTTGGATAAACATAAGATTACTTTTTGAGAATTTATCACTGGAATGACTGGCTATGTTATCTAGCCAGTCATTATAGTGGTAAGTTTGCTTTTTAATCGGCTTCTCTTGGAATCTACTTTGACATTTTTCAAGACCACTGAAGAATGCATCTTCGACCGGCGTTAGTGTTAGAAACTTAAAACAAACTAGGCGCAGGCTTGCCTGTCCCTAATTCAATTTCACAACTATAGAAAATATATAATATATTAATTTATACGGAATTCAATCTTCATATTTATTTCGTCTCACTACATGGAGGTACTGTGAACAATTTAAGCCTATAAAAGTGAAGAATTTTAAAAGTTTTATTTTTGAGCATTTTTGGTATGCAGGCCTATGCGGGCGTGTAAGTTGATTAGTTAAATATTCTCAATATCTCAGTTGGGCAATTTGATGCGGCTGTTGCGTGTCCAGCTACCACACCACCAACACCGGGTCAAATTTGAATAAGTCCGGCTGTCCAGCGTGTGAGATGTTATCTCTGAAGTCCGAGGTTGACCACTGGAACGGCGGCTCTTGATCAAATGTCGGACCGCACTGTGCCATATATTGCATTTTAGAAATGAATTCACAGCTGGTCACCTGAAAATTGCAGCGAAACAAAACAGCGAGGTTAATAATATATTAATCTTAAAGTCCGTATGTAAACACAATTTTAATAGCCATTTATACAACATAGTTGAAATGCAATCAAAATCCGTCTAAGTAAGCAAGAAATGCAAATTTGAAAACACGCCAAACGGGTATTCTGATTTCAACATTTTAAATTTCGGCAATAGATAAGCCAGGTATATACCTTCATTTTATGAAATATTGACACATGTGTGATCTATTTATGCAATGTTATACCAGTCGTGTCATGCACACTTTGACGTTTCGAAAGAATATTTCAGATAGTGAGCCTTAATTTTGCATGGATGCATTCTAGCAATACACTCACCATTCCAAGCTAACCTGTGCCCACTTTGTATGCGCCTTTCAATCAAGTTAATCACTTTAAACTCTGAATCTCGAACTCAAGATAAATACCTAGGTAAGTTGTTGAATATCTTTAAAGTAATATGCATGAGGGCTGTTGCTGCCGATGTTTATTAAATTGTAAATTCACCCCAGACCAAAACTTTCGGACCTTTTCACCATTCGTGTCGGACATAGGGATTCCCGGTATACAGATATGATATCAAATATCGGTATATCGCTGTGGTTTCCAAACAAGTACGATCTAGTAAAACCCGAAATAGAGATGTATAAAGTAATACGACATGACTCATAAATACATCATTTGATTGTGACCTCAGCCAACAAGCAATGTATTTTGATCATAACGTGAGCTACTTGAGTGACTGATCAGATCACTCTATTAATATATATATATATATATATATATATATATATATATATATATATATATATATATATATATATAGATATATATATATATATATATATATATATATATATATATATATATACGAAAGTTGGTGTGCATAAATGAATATTGGTATTCACCTTCATGTCCGTCGCGCCATGTGGACGATGCCCAAGTGAGCTAAAGGGATACGTTCCATTAGCTGGATTCAGGTCACTCCTGGCGGATATGGCATTCTCACCACTATAGGGCGGAGTGCAGTTACATCGTGATAATGGGTCATTTTGGAAGTTATTGTATCTGGAAAATAACAACATATGACACATAGGTAGTTGAAGAACTGAAGGAATCAGTGAATGAATAAACCAATAAATGATTCAATCGATGAATGAACGAATGAACGGATAAACGAACGAACGAACGGATAAACGAACGAACAAAAGAATGAAAAAACGAATTATCGAATGGATGAAGGAATGAACGAAGCAACTAAGGAACGATTGAACGAATGAATGAACATTCGAACGAACGAACACACGAGCGAATGAATGAACGAATGAATGAACGAAGGCACTAACACACGAATGAATAAACGAATGAACGAACGAACGAATGAACGAACGAATAAACGATCAAACGAACAGGCGGGCAGAGGTACGAATGTATATACGGACGGACGGCCAGTCGAATGGATGTAGGGACCCAAGAATATACGGGCAATCAAGAGGGAATGAACAGACAGATGGATATTCTGGAAAGGTGAATTGCCATTAATAAATAATAAAACTTAATATTCAGCAAACCTCATTATCTTCATCATTGACGTCATATCTGTGACGTTACCCTGATCACGCTGGAAGATGCGGGAACGAGGCGCCATGTCGTAAGAAAAGAAATCTCCATACTTTGCTACCATGGCTGGTAGACCGCTCATGTTAAAGATGTCTGGGAAATATCTGCACAGAAGGTAAACATAGATTGGAGTAAAGATATATTGTCAGAGACACACAACTTTACATAGACTATTAAGCGCATCTATCAGTGGTCATGACCACTATTATCTCCGTCATCAGTATCATCATCGTAATCATTATCATCAATAACAGTACATGACTAACACAATAAACAGCACAGTAACCATCAAATGGTCCGCATCCATCCATTTCTCGAAAATCAGCACAGCCACTGTCACCACCGACACTATTATCACATGAATTTGATAATGGGTGGGATGGGTCTGGAAATGTAGTCCATAGAATAAATAACTTGTCATCTCAAGCTATTCTAATATCTGTGTCGTTCCTGTAATATTAAAACATGTTTTCTACTGTCACCCAGTCATGTCAGATTGCACCATTGATCGGGTAGTTATAATAGTATTATTGATGATTATGATGATGATGATGACGATGATGACGATGATGATTACTTGATTAATCAACCAAGTTACAAATTACCCCGACAAACCATCAAAGGCTTATCAATGGCGAAGCCTGCAATTGTGTTGCGAAAATATGTGGAATGGATATGTGTGTTGTGCATCAGGATGTGGGTAAGCAATGCTAGCATCATGATGCGAGCGATGAAGATAATATTGAGAATAACGCGCACCAGCCCCACAACCACCACCGTTCTTGTACGCAGCCTATCCTCTGGCATTTTATACTCCAGTTTGGGCATGGTGCGCTTAAGTCTAACCATAGCGCCTAGCAATGCCTCTAAATCTGAACATTGATTAGATTTTTGATATCAGTGTCGTGCATAAACGTACGGTATATTATTGCTGCGGAAATACGTTTGCTTTTCCAAGAGAGTGGTCAGGTCATTGTATTCGATATGACCCCTGCGAGAAAAAAACAATACAAAGAAATGTATAGTTGATTCAATGACGTTGGGCAGGTTTAGAAGTATCTAGGGCAAATCAACATAATGGGCATTTCCAGTTTATCCATCCATCATATGACGTCATAATCAACTACCCGACGTGTAGGATGAAGTCATGATCAATGACGTTATGAATGACGTAGACAAGTACATCACGAACTAGTTAATTCGAGTTTGGAAGCAGGTATCATGCCGAAGATATTCAAGCGTGCTCTCATCCATCCACTGCTGAAGAAATCTGATCTTGGCCAAGATACTCTTAACAACTATAGACCAGTGTCTAATCTGCCCTTCTTATCCAAAGTTGTTGAACGAGCAGTGCTTAAGCGATTGTCAGATCATGCGTCTATCCACAAGCTTCTCGAACCATTCCAGTCAGCCTATCGTCAGGGCCATAGTACAGAGACTTCAGGCTGTGGACAAGGGAAATGTAGCTCTCTTACTCTTGCTTGATCTTAGCGCCGCTTACGACGCAATCGACCACCAGAATCTCCTGACACGCTTGAAAAACGAGTTCGGAGTTACAGATCTTGCTTGGGACTGGTTTCAATCATATCTGTCTGATATATTTCAATCGGTTTACGTAAACGGCGTATGTTCCCACACAGTAGAGCTTGTATGCGGCGTGCCACAGGGATCCATACTCGGCGCAGTACTTTTTACACCTTACACGAAATCGTTGGGATCTGTTATTAAGAACCATAGCCTTGATCACCATTTCTACGGGGACAATACTCAACTCATACATAGCTTCCAGCCATGAGTGCCCGCAGCCGATGAAGCAATCAATCATATAACAACCTGCTGTCGAGACATCAAAGCATGGATATCATCAAACATGCTTAAATTAAACGATGATAAGACTGAGCTATTGTTAGTGGGCCCATCGTCTAGGCTGGCTAAAACCGACCTCAATAATATCACAATAGGTGCTAGCCTATTAAACTGCCGAGCGGCATAAAGGACCTTGGTATTGTGGTGGATAGTGAGCTAAGCCGTGGGAAGCAAGTTAGGCATCTTTGCAGTACTTGTTTCTTTCAGTTGAGGAACATCAGCAATATTAGAAAATACTTGACGAAAGAAGCAACTACTACATTCGTTGGTGCTATCAAGACTGAACTACTGTAATAGTTTGCCCGTTGGTGCTCCAAAAGTGCTCATTCATAAGCTCCAGGTCTGTACAGAATACCGCGGCTAGAATTATCTCACTCTCGGGTAAATACGAACACATCTCTCCAGCGCTTCGTGACTTGCATTGGCTGCCAATAGAGCAGAGAATCTGTTACAAGATTCTTTGCTTGACCTACCAATGTGTAAGCAGCACGGCGCCGACTTACCTATCCGATCTCATACAGCCCTACGCTCCAGGTCCTTTCTCCTTCACCGCTGCTTCTGAATGGAGCAATCTCCCTTTAGATATCAAAACATGTCATACTCTACGGTCTTTCAAATCAAGTCTCAAAACATTTCCATTCCGTAGATCTTCAAGCGCTTAGAGCATGCTATTGCATGGAGTTTTACGATATATAAATGTACTTATTATTATTATTATTATTATTATTATTATTATTATTATTATTATTATTATAATTGAAGACGGACTAAGCGTTGTTGTACGAATTGTATGTCTTTATACTATTTAATACACATTCTCTTGAATATTTTGAAACTAAGTTGACTGGGCGCCGTTGCAGCCATAGGCAGCAAGAACACCCAGTCAAATTAGTTTTAAACTATTCAACAGCTTACCTGTATAGTTTTCTGGAAATTGATAGTCAAAGTGTCTGGGGATCGACCGATCCCAACACGGGCGAAGCGTAGGTGGAGTTTAGCTAGAGATGGGCGGGGTATAGCTAAAACTGGAAAGGTCCATTAGACACACAACCCATTGAACATCTGAATTCCTTTAATCCCATATACATGCAGGTAAGCTGGGGGAATATTTTGAGACTAATTTGTCAAGAGAATGCTGCTGCTATAGACAACGACAGCTCCAAAACAAATTAGTTTCAAAATATTCAACAAATTATTTTTAATATGTAGATAATTTTAAGAATTAGGCCTTACTCGTCCAAAGGGTTAAGTCGCCACTTGTCTGAGTTTTGTTGGCGGAAATGCTGACTCAGTACTGGAGTAAGCAATTACTAAGCAAAATCCTAAGATTAGTAAGCAATAGATTGCTACAAAACCAATTTCTGTGCACTTAGATGTGAGATTCCGAGATTTCAAAGGGTTATGATTAGAGTAACCAGATTAATTACGTATGTCTGTAGTTTTTAAATAACTCACATAGTGGTTATTCTAGACTTGGGGTGCGTGGGTGGAGGCGTGGTGGGCGTTGACTGGTAGTGGTATGGACTGGGTGTATGAAATTACTGCATCGTTAACGAATAATTGGCCATGAAATCATATTAGGGCCAAGTGTATTTCTGACTTAGTAAAATTTGAATACATTGTGAGCATTCATATACGCTTTTCTGGGAGTGATTGGAGGTAAATACGAACACGAAACGTGTGCGGGCGTTGTCAGAGTCACAGGGGAAATTGTTTCATTTGCAATGGTTTTACAGGAACTCTGATTTGAGGACACGCCCAGATATATCCGCGTTGCACTATAGAACTAATGTTATTTCATTTTAAACCTTTCACGACGAAGCCGACCCAAACCGGCCTCTGTAGTGATATTGAGGAATATCCATTTGCAGGCCAAGAGAAGACTACTTTTGAAAATGTACCACGGGAATGACTGGCTCGGGTGTTAAATTTTCAAAAGTAATCTTGTCTTGGCCTGCAAATGGACATTCAATAAGTTAAAATTTTAATTTTTTGAACAAATTTTGTCAGTAAAGGGTTAGAATATGCTTGTATTATGCGATTTACGACAATTCTTCAAGGACGATTTCATTCCACATTACACGATGGCGGGATGGGCGTGTGTGTGTGTGTGTGTGCGTGCGTGCGTGCGTGCGTGCGTGCGTGCGTGCGTGCGTGCGTGCGTGCGTGCGTGCGTGCGTGCGTGCGTGCGTGCGTGCGTGCGTGCGTGCGTGCGTGCGTGCGTGCGTGCGTGCGTGCGTGCGTGCGTGCGTGCGTGCGTGCGTGCGTGCGTGCGTGAGTGCGTGCGTGCGTGCGTGCGTGCGTGGTGTGTGTTTTCTAAACTTACGGTAGTTGGTCCAAGACAAACAGTGTTCCTGGTTTAAGGGGTTGTTTTGGGGTGAATTTTTTGTAGTCAACAATCATCCATTCGTTATTGTATCTGAAATAAGAAATTCGCAAGAATAAATTTCACTTATAGGTAACATAAATTATTGTAACAATACAAAGACGACTCTGGCATATACAGCACCTACTTCAAGGCAAGTTATTTTCAAGTTATTATTATAATCTAAGACCTAGTTTGGATGATAAGCCAAAGCAGACCAAAACCGAGACGCACAAAAGGAAACAGCTATAGCGGTACTAAGGAAATTTTAGACACTATAAAATAACACAATGCACAACAACTGAAATAACCATCCCATGAGGTAGAACAGACACTAGTAGACAATAGAGGAATCGTGTTTTAGCTATGTCCCGTCCATCTCTAGCTAAATTCTACTCACGCTTTGACCGAGTTAGGATCAACCGATCCCTGGACACGCTGAATCTCGATTTCCAGAAACTATACAGGTAAGCTTTTGAATATTTTGAAACTAATTTGACCGGGTGGTGCTGCTGCCAATGTTTATCAAATAGTATATAAACCTATATATATAATATTCAGTAGCTATAACTACCTGTGTAGTTACGTTGAGATTGCGATTCTGGGAATTCAGATTTTGATCGATCCTATATTAACACTGGCAACGCGTGGCTGGAGCTTAGTCAGAAATGGGCGGGGAATAGCTAGAAATGGATCCCTCAATGGAAGATTCCAGTTTCTCAGTCAATCATATGACGTCGCAAGTAGTTAAGGGTGGGGCTGCTCGTTATTGTTCTTCCCAGCAGGGGGTCTTCGAGAACAATGGGTTTTTCAGGAGAACAAATGAAAAGCTTGCGGAATGGAATGTTGAGAACAATGGCGTACAGCGGCACACGCATTCTAGAGAACAATGGCGTCCAGCGGCACACGTTTTTCTCGATAACAATGACGTCCAGCCGCACATGTAGATTCGCTCTGGAATGTTCTATTATTTTGAATGAGTTAACCCTTAAAAGTATAAAAGTTGTGTATTTTACGTTTGAACGTAGTGGCGGCGGTCCCCCCTCCGCGGTTATCTACCGTGGTAGATAATGTAAAAATAATAAGAGAGTAATGTAAAAGAATAGAGTTTAAGAGGTGGTCCGATAACGGAGGTCGTATGAGGAGGAGGATGTAAGAGGAATTACGGTATTGATGTTTGAAAATAATTTGACTGTTTCGTCGCTAACGTTATTAGTAAACTGTAGAATATTTAGAGACTGTCTGTATGTTAGTTAGCAACAGCTACCAGACAGATTAGCATCAAAATATTAAAAATAATGTATTAATGGTATGTACGGTTGGAATGGTAACCAAGACTTGGTGGTGATGGATTCATTGGATTGTATCATGGGTTAAAAAAGTTAACCCTAATACCGATGAATATATAGTTCATTTTCTATCGATACAATACAGGTAAACTGTTGTATATTTTGAAAATAATTTGACTGCCTGTGTCAGTTGAGGCCGGATGCTATAGTATTCCTCCTCAGTTGATATTGCTGGATGATTATGAGGGCGATGCTAGCGTACTTGTTTACAAGGTATGCATGATGTACGAATATTTTGATAATTTGTTGCTGAATATTTTGATAATTTGAGTTGCAGCTGAATATGTTGATAATTTGTTGCTGAATATTATGATAATCGGTTGCTGAATATTTTGATTGGTTGCTGAATAAATTTATTGGTTGCTGAATATTTTGAAAACGATTTGACTGTGTAAATTTTAATTTCTTATTAGGCGATGTATCTACCGTGGTAGATAATGTAAAAATAATAAGAGAGTAATGTAAAAGAATAGAGTTTAAGAGGTGGTCCGATAATGGAGGTCGTATGAGGAGGATGTAAGAGGAATTACGGTATTGATGTTTGAAAATAATTTGACTGTTTCGTCGCTAACGTTATTAGTAAACTGTAGAATATTTAGGGACTGTCTGTATGCTGTTAGTTAGCAACAGCTACCAGACAGATTAGCATCAAAATATTAAAAATAATGTATTAATGGTATGTACGGTTGGAATGGTAACCAAGACTTGGTGGTGATGGATTCATTGGATTGTATCATGGGTTAAAAAAGTTAACCCTAATAGCGATGAATATATAGTTCATTTTCTATCGATACCATACAGGTAAACTGTTGAATATTTTGAAATTAATTTGACGTTGTTAACGTTATTAGTAAAACTATTTTTTGTCGAATATTTTGATTGACTTTTAACCGTCATTACGCACAAATTGTATTTTAAATACTTTGCAATAACGTCAGACGTTTTAGATACGATGGTTAAAATGTGGTCATTATGTCTCTGAGGGTACCGTTTATAGAATTGTATGTCGAGCGTACTTATGCTAAACAGATTATTTGTTGCGTATGATCTAACCATACGTTTTTGAATAGCCGTGAGATCAAGCTTGAATCGAGTTACAAACACGGCACGTGTTAATAACGAAAGAATGTTAAAGCACCAAGATCAATCTTGAATCGAGATACAAACATGTCATGTGTTAAGGAATACTATAAGAATATACCACCCGTCTCGTTCTAAGCACGGGATATTACAATGTCCTCGCCGAGAGTTTGTGAAAATCGATAATAAAGCATGCACCCGTCACCGGCTATTGCAGTTTACCGACGCTTAAAGATACGACAATTAACAGCAACATTTTGAGCGTAGTAGCATAATCATAGATGACCGTTTACTACAAATATAAATATATCCTTTTGGCTACAGAGCAGTGATACGTTATAACCATGTTTTTACTATATAATTCAGTCCTACCCTAAGCGACCACCTCGTGTTGTGCCATTACATGGACGCTAGAGACTTTCTTAACCCTTTTAACCCTCGAATTTCTTCAAGAAAATGTCCATTTTCTTCATATTCATATTTGTAGTACAAGAGAAGACTATCTTTGAAAATTTATTATCGGAATGACTGGCACTGCAGGCTATCCATTTGTCTAGTCATTGCGCTGGCAAACACCCCCACCAACCACCATCATCACCACCAACACCCACCAACACCAACACTACGACCTAAACCCAACACCATGTGTTAACCCCACCACCACCACCACCACCACCACCCACGCACCCGCCAACCCATAGCGAATTTCTTCATATTCATACTTGCATCCTTAGAGAAGACTATCTTTGAAAATTTATCATAGGAATGACTGGCACTACAGGCTATCCATTTGTCTAGTCATTGCGCCGGCAAACACCCCCCACCAACCACCATCATCATCACCAACACCCACCACCACCACCACTATGACCTACACCCAACACCATGCATTAACCCCACCACCACCACCACCCACGCACCCACCAACCCATAGCGAATTTCTTCATATTCATACTTGCATCCTTAGAGAAGACTATCTTTGAAAATTTATCATCGGAATGACTGGCACTGCAGGCTATCCATTTGTCTAGTCATTGCGCCGGCAAACACCCCCCACCAACCACCATCATCATCACCAACACCCACCACCACTATGACCTACACCCAACACCATGCATTAACCCCACCACCACCACCACCCACGCACCCACCAACCCATAGCGAATTTCTTCATATTCATACTTGCATCCTTAGAGAAGACTATTTTTGAAAATTTATCACCGGAATGACTGACTCTGACAGCTATCCATTTATCTAGACATTGTGGTCGGAATGTGTGAGAGCCCTGTGTTTGAAAAAATGGCATATAGGTTGGAGAGGGTCATGAGGATTTAATAACGGTCTCGCTCATATGCACACGTGCTAATACACGATACTGCTAGTTATACGTTGTGCGTAGGTGCGTGCGTGCACCACTACGACCTACACCCAACACCAGGCATTAACCCCACCACCAACACCCACCAACCCGACAACCCATAGCGAATTTCTTAATATTCATACTTGCAGCCCTAGAGAAGACTATCTTTGAAAATGTATCATCGGAATGACTGACTCTGACAGCTATCCATTTGTCTAGCAATTGTGGGGGTAATGTGTAAGAGCGCGGTGTCTGAAAAATGGTATGTAGGTTGGAGAGGGTATGTCATGAGGGTTTAATATAGGTCATGCTCGTATGAACATGTGCTAATACGTGATACTGCTAGTTATATGTTGTACCCTTGTGCGTGCGTGCATGCTGCGGTGTGCGCCCTTGTGCGCATGCATGTGCCAGAAGAGTTTTTGAAAATTTTTCATCGGAATGACTGGCTCTGCTGGCTAAAATGTACATGTGCGAACGCATGCGGTCCGCATGTTGTGAATTTGCGGGCGTATGTTGCGGATTGCGGGCGCATGATGCGGATTTGCGGGCGTATGTTGCAGATGGCACCAAGTGTATGTACATGCCTGAACACGCATACACACCAAAATGCATGCATACATGTGCGCCGCATGCGGGCCGCATTTGCGTATTTGCGGGCGTATGTTGCGGATTGCAGGCGCATGATGCGGATTGCGGGCGTATGTTGCGGATTGCGGGCGCTTGATGCGGATTTGCGGGCGTATGTTGCGGATTTGCGGGCGCATGATGCGGATTTGCGGGTGTGTGTTGCGGATGGCACCAAGTGTATGCACATGCCTGAACACGCATACACGCCAAAATGCATGCATACATGTGCGGCCGCATGCAGGCCGTATTTGTGGATTTGCCGGCGTATGTTGCGGATTTGCGGGCGCATGATGCGGATTTGCGGGTGTGTGTTGCGGATGGCACCAAGTGTATGCACATGCCTGAACACGCATACACGCCAAAATGCATGCATACATGTGCGGCCGCATGCAGGCCGTATTTGTGGATTTGCCGGCGTATGTTGCGGATTGCAGGCACATGATGCGGATTGCGGGCGCATGTTGCGGATTTGCGGGTGCATATTGCGGATTTGCGGCCGCAGTACATATAATCCTATAAATGGTACAAATTCAATCCCTTTTCTCATTCCAGTTTAAACATCGCAAAGTGGTTGGACATGTAACTGCAGAGTAGTAAGGCAGTCAGATTTCTTTGAAGAACCTTGTAACTTGAATACTTGCTAGATTTATCCTATAATCAATATACCGAGACATAAATGTTTTGAATGTGGTTCAACTTTTAATAGGTCAAATGACCTGAAGCGGCATAAGATCCGATTCCATAACGATGAAGATAGCGAAAATCTAGACAGTGAAGATGGAGAAATGACAGAGATGAAGAGTGAAGATGATGCATCAGCGGAGTCGGAGAGTGAAGCCGGTAATGACTCAGTGGAGACTGAGAGTGAAGATGAAGGTGAAGATGAAAAAGAAGACATAGGCAATGAGGAACTATTTACCATATTCCACAATATTAAGCAGGTCTTAGACGCTGAACAATCAGGTTTAGAAGATGAGGATGGCGAAGTGGACACAGACCCGCATGGTGTAGGCAATGTGCCTATTTCCGTATATGCTGATGCTTTAGTTACAAAGTGTATAGACATAATGCTCCAGTCGAGAAGATTACAGAACTCTACACTCATTAAAATAATTCGTCAGGAAATTAAAGATTTTATTGACGAGGGGTACGCATACGATGAAGCAGTCTTCTCAGCTTTTCGAAAACGAGAGTTTCTGACCAACAAGTACATAAGGAACCATCTAGATGCTGAGGATAATGATGCTGATTCTGTCGGCGATAGATCTGATCCATAAGGAATCAGTCATCAATAAATGGATCTCCAGAACATTGACTATTTGTTTATGCTACTGCAACTATACGTTTTATCATATGTACTATTTACTTCAATGTGAAAATATGGATACAAATAAAACATTGGTTCTTTATGCGTGTGTTTGATGATTGTAGCTTCCCAGCCAGGTCCCCCACATCCCTCGATATACAAATCGGAGTGCTGATGCTGTATGTGGTGGTGGCGGTGGTGGGGTTGGCGGTTGATGAAAATAGGTGTTGTGGTGGATGATGGTGGTGGGGTTACTGCTTGGTGGTAGGTGTTGGTGCTTAGTGGGTAGTGGTGCGGATGGTTATAGAGGGATGGTGATGGTGGTGATGGTGAAGGTGGTGGTGATGATGGTCGGTATTGGTAGTAGGTGGTTGCGGCCGCAATGTCCAGACAATGGTTAGCCAACTATATTATTTTTGTTGTCGTGGGGGGGGGGGGGGGGTCTCATTGACTAGGTACTCATAATGCATTCATACTGTGTGTACCCAGACATGGTAATTTTTCCTAGGTTTATTACCTTTAACTGGCTGACTGGCGAGTTGTTTCAGACATTCCAGGGATCTACTTCCTAGCAAAATATTATGGATACGATTTGAGCAAAAGTTGATGCAGACAGTCAAATTATTTTCAAAATATTCACTAAATATCATGGAAATGATTTGATAGAAAGTTGTCGCTAACACCTCAGTCAAATTATTTTCAAAATATTCGTACAACGCGCATTGTCGGCCTTGTAAACATGTATGCTAGTATACCTCATCCCTCGTGCCAGGCAGCACCGCACTAGCATACATCATCCCTCCTCCTCCTCCTAACTCGTTCGACCTCAATTATGCGACCACCTCTACACTCATTCCAGGGATGTTATTTTCTGATTCTTCAAACCTATATCATGGCGCATTGGTAGTTTAAGCGAATAGTTTTGATACTAATTTGACCTAGGAAGCTCAATTCGCACTAGCGCCTTCGTGCGCACAAACTCTTAAAAAGTGCTGTTAAATGCGACAATTTGACATAGGAAGCCACGATTCCGCTTAGTTTCAAAATACTTTTTACTACAACCACGAGGGACCGCATCGACCACCTAATACGTTAAACAATACAAGGGTGCTCGTCATTATTTGTCAACGATGACGACGGTGGGCATTGTTCCCACTATTTTTATAACAATTTTTAAAATTTAATAATTAAATGACTGCCGCTTTAAAGAGCACTCCTTAAATACGAGATGCATGATTATTATCTATAAAATATTATGCATACAACATCGCTTGGCTTAGCTATATATTACCAGCATAGAGATGTACTTTACTCTCTGTTAAAAAAATTAAATGACTGGTAGGAAGCCGCTTAGTTTCATGTATGAGGGTTTTAGATGAAGGTTAACGCGTTTGCATACAAATTGAAGGATTAAAAGCGAATCATAGATGCTTTATGCACAATAACGAGGTGGTCAGAGAAAACATATTTCCCTGGATACTTTTTTAACGCACACAAATTTTTATGCGCATAAACCATTTAACAAACTGATCCATCGCGTCTAGCCCGTGAACATATCCAAGATTTTCGCCTGCATGTATGCGTCATTATATGTAGGCCAGTACGCGACAGTTTTTGATAGGGCGCTAGTCATCTCACGCGATATTCCTTACATTTTTTTTGTAGTAGAGCGATGTAGTATAAATGTAAATGTTAATGTACATTCGGCTAAAATGTGTTGCGGATTTGCGGGCGCGTGTTGCGGATGGCAACAACTATATGCACATGCCTGAACACGCATACACGCCAAAATGCATGCGTACATGTGCGGCCGCATGCGGGCGCGTGTTGCGGATTTGCGGGCTCATGTTATGGATGTTGACTTGTTAACTTGTTACGGATGGCTACAACTATATGCACATGCCTGAACACGCATACACGCCAAAATGCATGCGTACATGTGCGGCCGCATGCGGGCGCGTGTTACGGATTTGCGGGCTCATGTTATGGATGTTGACTTGTTAACTTGTTGCGGATGGCTACAAGTATATGCACATGCCTGAACACGCATACATGCCAAAATGCATGCGTACATGTGCGGTCGCATGCGGGCGCGTGTTGCGGATTTGCGGGATCGTGTTGCGGATGGCAACACGTATATGCACATGCCTGAACACGCATACATGCCAAAATGCATGCGTACATGTGCGGCCGCATGCGGGTCACGTGTTGCGGATTTGCGGCCGCAGTACATATATTCCTATAAACGGTACAAATTCAATCCATTTTCTCATTCCAGTTTAAACATCGCAAAGTGGTTGAATGTGTAACTGCAGAGTAGTTAGGTAACCTTAGGCAGTCAGATTACATCTCACGCAATATTCTTTATATTGTTTGTAGTAGAGCGATGTAGTATAAATGTAAATGTTAATGTACATTTGGCTTAAATGGCCAGCAGTACAAACTTTGATGGATCAGACACTGGTTATGTGTGGTGTCGTTGGTGTTCCGTCGACATCCGCGACACCATATGCCGACGGTCGAAACACGAGAGGGTTTGTAGGCGTATGATCAAGAAAACAGAACCTAAAGAGATGGTGTACACCTGCAAGGAGTGCTATTGTCTATTACCAATCAAACAGTATCCGCATGGGTGTCCTGTAATCGGTGATACTCCGACTGATATACAAAAAGCAAACACGACGCAGCGTGTTACCAAACTGACAACCACGCCTGTGCGGATCTGCGAAGACTGAGACCTATCTCAAAACACGGCCCTTTTCAGGGCCCACAAATCATTCAAAAGAGAACTCTTTATCTGTTCAAAAAAATAAATAATGAAATAAAGTTTTTACACACAACAAAGCTCTTCACACATGCATACGCAAGCACACATTCTGATCCGTCAAAAGTGGTCGATGGACGCGTCTGTTCTAAATGGGCATCTGTACGCTATTGTTCGTGGTCGATTAATGCATTGCCATTGACAAGGAATGCATTTTGTCCATATTTTTGAAAATTTAATAATTAAATGACTGCCATTTTAGAGACATAAATACGATAGAAAACACTATCTATATAATAACATAGGAACAATTACTGTGTATGTGTCTGATTTTTAAAATTAAATGACTGAGGAACACATTTTTGCTGGCCTAGATAGCATTCCTCCCTCCTCCTTCGACCTCCGTTATAAGACCAGCTCTCTCTTACCTAACATCGCCTAATAAGAAATTTACACAGTCAAATCGTTTTCAACATATTCAGCAACCAATAAATTTATTCAGCAACCAATCAAAATATTCAGCAACCGATTATCATAATATTCAGCAACCAATTATCAAAATATTCAGCTACCACTCAAATTATCAAAATATTCAGCAACAAATTATCAAAATATTCGTACATCATGTAAACAAGTACGCTAGCATCGCCCTCATAATCATCCAGCAATATCAACTGAGGAGGAATACTATAGCATTCCGCCTCAACTGACACAGGCAGTCAAATTATTTTCAAAATATTCAACAGTTTACCTGTATGGTATCGATAGAAAATGAACTATAAACCTGTGCAAAAGTTAAGCACCAGCAAAAACAATAGAACGTAGAAACATGATGGTACAACTAGGCTGCCATACTTTTTGTCCCCGCGTTAGCTGACATAATTCCAAGTACGAAATGCACATGCATGCATGACTTCACGCCGCTTGATGTCCGTGCGTGGCGGGAAACAGCACACGTGTTCAGTTATGTAAATGTCCAGTTTGAGGTGTAGAACATTACATACAGATTTAGGCGACAAGATTAGGAATTTTGTGTTCATGACCGTGGTTTATTTGTACAGAGAGAATTAGCTCTTGATTGTGAACCGCTATGGCAAGACGAAGGTTAAGTGATCGTGTGAAATGGCAAATCATAGGCATGCATACCACTGGTATGTCATGCAGAGAGATTGGCAGACAGCTGAACATTAACCATACTGTAATCAGTCGTTTGATTGCAAAACATGGGCAAACTAACGAGGTGAAGGACAGGCCTAGATCTGGAAGACCGAAGAAGACTACTGCCCTAGTACGCCTTGTTAGGAGATCTCCATTCACCAACAGCAGAGTGCTCAGCCAGCAATGGGAAACGCGCAATAGAGTGTCAATGTCTACCGTCAAAAGGAGACTGTATGCTGCTGGCATGAAAGCTAGGAGACCTGTCAGACGTCCTCTCCTCACTGCACACCACAAAGAGGAGCGTCTGAGGTGGTGCAACGAAAGAAGACACTGGAACATGAGATCCTGGAGACGGGTACACTGGTCCGATGAAAGTCGGTTCCTGCTTCATGCCACAGATGGTCGAACTCGTGTATGGAGGTCCAGACGCACGGCGTACGACCAACGTAACATCATGGAAGAAGTTCCATTTGGTGGAGGTTCCGTTATGATATGGGGGTGCATCTCATTTGATTGTAAGCTGGATCTGTTGACTGTACCTGGAACACTAAATGGACAAAGATATCAAGATTCCATACTGGATAGAGTTGTGGTCCCTCATTTTGTAAATCATGCACCTGGAACCCACCCTATATTCATGGATGACAACGGCCGACCACATCGTGCTGGAGCTGTGCATGAATACCTCCGCCAGAATGCCATCGAAACCCTACCATGGCCAGCAAGGAGCCCTGACATGAACCCTATTGAGCATATCTGGGACATTCTGGGAAACATGGTGAGAAGGAGGGATCCTCCTGTGCAGAACCTACAGGAATTAACAGACGCACTCCATCTTGAATGGCAACGAATACCACAATGGCGTATCAGTCGGTTGGTGACCAGCATGAGACGTCGTGTCCAGGCCGTCATCCAGGCACAAGGTGGATATACCCGGTATTAATAATGACAGTCTCAAACTCGTGCACAGATGTTAAACTTCGTTTTCAGACACCATTAATGACAATCAGCCACGTGTGTCAACTGTAGGGCAATAGTTGTCAGTTGTGTCAACGTAACCATATTCAGGCCTCGTTTTCAAGTTCAAACAAAAACATACAGTGTTTCCCCACCATCATAATCAGCATTCCTCTAGTTGCATTATTACCTCTTGCACTAAGATGGATGGGTACATAACTGTTTATGCTATTGCTTTCTTCATAGCACATGAATATACCCTCGCATGTGCGTAAAAATAGGGTGGTGCTTAACTTTTGCACAGGTGTATATATATTCATCGGTATTAGGGTTAACTTCTTTTTAACCCATGATACAATCCATCACCACCAAGTCTTGTTTACCATTCCAACCGTACACACCATTAATACATTATTTTTAATATTTTGATGCTAATCTGTCTGGTAGCTGTTGCTAACTAACATACAGACAGTCTCTAAATATTCTACAGTTTACTAATAACGTTAGAGACGAAACAGTCAAATTATTTTCAAACATCAATACCGTAATTCCTCTTACATCCTCCTCCTCATACAACCTCCGTTATCGGACCACCTCTTAAACTCTATTCTTTTACTATTATCACTCATCAAACTCTATTATTTTTACATTATCTACCACGGTAGATAACCGCGGAGGGGGGACCGCCGCCACTACGTTCAAACATAAAATACACAACTTTTATACTTTTAAGGGTTAACTCATTCAAAATAATAGAACATTCCAGAGCGAATCTACATGTGCGGCTGGACGTCATTGTTATCGAGAAAAACGTGTGCCGCTGGACGCCATTGTTCTCTAGAATGCGTGTGCCGCTGTACGTCATTGTTCTCAACATTCCATTCCGCAAGCTTTTCTTTTGTTCTCCTGAAAAACCCATTGTTCTCGAAGACCCCCTGCTGGGAAGAACAATAACGAGCAGCCCCACCCTTAACTACTGTCGCAATCAACTACGTGACTTGTAGGATGACGTCATAATCAATTACGTCATGAATGACGTAACTATGTTCGTCACGAACGCATGATTGATGACGGACTACGCGTTGTTTTATGAATTGTATGTCTTCACTATTTAATAAACATGCTGTTGAATATTTTGAAACTAATTTGACTGGTTGCTGTTGTTGCCTATGACAGTAACAGCGCCAAGTCAAATTAGTTTCAAAATATTCAATATCTTGTTTGTTAAATGGTAAAGACATACAATTCTTGCAACAGCGCTTTAGTCCGACGTCAATTATGCGTACGTAATTCATGACGTCATTGATTATGACGTCATCCTACACGTCACGTAGTTGATTATGACGTCAGATGATTGATGAATCAATTGGAAAGGTCCATTGGATGACGTCATCCTGTTATGCTATGTTGCACTTCCGGGTTTAACTCTTTGTTAAGTGGTTAACCTCTGATATTCCAGCGTCACAGTTTTAAGAATGCTAAACGTGAAAACTGTTGACAATATTGAAATCAATTCGACAGGACTGCGCATTCTTTGCATCATAAATAATGTGCAATTTCTGGTGTGTTGAAAAAGTTTGTCGATTGCTAAGTAAAAAAATCAACAATGTTTTGGTCAACAGCGAACCACCGCAATGGAAGAATACAGTTTTAGCTATGTCACGCACACCTCTAGCTAAGCTCCACCGATACTTCGCCCGTGTTGGGATCGTTCTATCCTTGAACTCCATAACGATCAATTTCCAGAAAATTATAACGGTGAATATTTTGAAACTAATTTGACTTGGAGCTGGCCCTGCTATGGCAGCAATAGCGCCCAGTAAAATTGGTTTCAAAACATTCAACAGAATAATTATTAAGTAGGAAAGCTACGTCATTCATTACGCATTTAGATTGTGACGTTAGCCTACACGTGCCGTAATTCACTACGACGCTATGTACTTAAGTGACATATTGGATTCATCCATTCGTCTGAAAATTATTGCCTCACAATACATACGTGCCACTATTGTAGCGCGAGAACGTTCTAGCCCAACCTAACCCATCTGTAGCTAGCCGATTAGCCACAGCATTCCGTATCTCTTCCATCACCGTACCATCAGCGGTGACGTACTTCCACAGGGAACTGTTGCCGTTACCAAATGTCGTCTCCACCATCGCCTACAACAAGGGAGTGAAGTTCTGCTAACGTATGACTGTCAAAAAGAGTTCTCTTACCTTGATACACAAGCAGTCGTGGCATTATGGTATTTTGGCATTGACAGGAAATCGAAAAAGAGTTAGTGAATGAGAATTGTAAACACATATTAGTAAGTAAAACAATAAGTTTAAACCGTGGTCCCATAAAAAAATGAGGAGCTATCGTTATGTTAGAATAATACCATTATTATTTTGTATAACCATGCCGGCCAAAAATTGGCCTATGCAGTGATCGTGGGGACTGTATATTTGCTACCAAGAAACTACGTTTTTAAATTTACCGCTGGGATTACAGTGGTACACTTTTTAAAAATAGCCTTTTCTCAGCGTGCAAATGGACATTCAATAAGCAATTAGTTTAATTTTCATGATAAAATTTAGCCCTGATAGGGTTAACATTAACCGAGGGCATTTCATATGGCAACTGACGTATGCTTTAGGAGATCCGCAAAGTCACGGTAGCGTGTGACGGCAAACTGTGATGTCCAAGACTACCACAGTTCCGATGCTCTACGGAAAGACCCGAGCATGCATCATCAGTTGAGGTCCGGCAAGCAACCAGTGTTGACATAATTATATTGACTCGGTATCTAACCAATCTAGTATTAGTCTTAAAGCATTTTGTAGCATAATTAGTAGTTAATAAATATGGTAAAATACAAAGCAAGGTGTTGAGCAGTAAGCAAGAAGAGACGTGGTAGTGCCGGTGTATTGTATTAAGAATGCTAGTAATCTCATAAAGGTTTTCTCTTACCAAGCCTGTTTTGCTGATGTAGAAGTCATCTCCTGAACTTAGTCTAGCTGGATAAGATGAAAAAGCCACGTCATTACCAGGAATGATATCTGAAAGGAATAAAACACAACGCTAACGTATATCCGTCATCGCCAGGAATCGGCTAAAATTTAAACCACTAGAAGTGACTTTACAAGCTACACTACTAGAGCTACCTGTATCTGTCCATGGCTCAAAATAAACGCAAATCGAGTACCACTACGCCACTATGGCTGACTATTGCCAGTATTTCTCCGGTTGATAAAATCAATCAATTGAAAAGAAGTCACGGATATTGGACAGAGTGAAGGGGAAATCCTCTTTGATGCCAGCTAAACTTTAAAAAAAATAAGTCTTAAGTTGTTTGTTCAGCACATATGATGGAATACACATATTGACATGAAGTAACAATCTGAACCAACACGGGCATCGATGATGTGCCAGTGCAATACATTTCAAAATATTCAACAGAAAATTAACATCTTTTGAAAACAACGTACTTTAAGACATATCATCATTAGCATTATGGGAGTATGGTGTAGCTTAAGACTAACTGCCCATTGATGTGTTATGTTCCAGTGAGTGGACGGCACCTGTCACTCAAGTATCTAACGTATCAAATACGTCACATGTTAGTCGACAGCGCAATCAAAATTACGCCGCTCCGTCGCGAAGATCGTAAAGTCCGTCTCTAGTGTATACGAATTGGCATCGTACTAACATACGCCTACGCACATTACTTCGCCGTTCGATGACGAATTGTATGCCTTTGATGAATAACAAATTTAATTAAACATTATGTTGAGTCTTGTGAAAATAAACTGCCTGGGTGTTGCTTACGCCAATCAGGTTAAAAAGATTCAATAGTTCACCTGTGTAGGTAAGCCTACCTTGAAAATTAGATTCGGTAAATTCAAGTTTCAACGCTTAAAATGGATTCCTTCACTCGTAAACGGTAGGCAGACGGAGCTCAGCTAGATATGGGCGAGGAATAGTTAGAATTGGATCCCACTATATAATTTTATGATTTCCAAATAATGGAGAATTCCAGCTTCTCAGTCAATCATATGATGTCATACGCAACAACATGACGTGTGAGATGATGTCATAATCAATTACGTCATGAATAACGAACGTGGTTAAGTTCGTTGTTGTATGAATTGCATGGCTTTACTATTTAATAAACATGCTGTTGAATATTTTGAAACTAATTTGACTGAGCCCTGTTGCTGCCATAGGCAGCAACAGCGCCCAGTCAGATTAGTTTCAAAATATTCAACAGCTTACCTGTATATTTTTCTGGCAATTGATATTCAGGAAGTTCAGAGATCGATCGATCACAACACCGGCTAAGCGTGGGTGGAGATTAGTAAAAGTGATTTACACCAGTTACCTTCTTCATATGAAAGGATGATACTCACAGTTGAGATAACGTGAATTATCAACACGATTGTGTGATAAACAAAACACAAACTAGAAAAGGTAATACCTGTGGAGTTTACTGACAGTCTGTAGTTTAATATGTATCTTTTGTTGATTCTCAACATCGTATTATATTCCGTCCATGTGTTATGGGACACAAATAGATCGGCGTTGCCTGGCAACAGCTTGATCAACACCGAACATTGACCAGAAAGGAACGCATCTTCCAAAGGTGTTTTGCCAAATATTTGTGCCAGGGTCCCGAGATCACCGTGCAAATTGGCGAGACTGTGCAGGAGTAATAATAATAATAATAAAAAAAATAAAAATAATAATGTACTGAAGTCACTATAAATATGCATGCACTGTTGAAAAGTAACGCCTTGTAATGGTGCTGACCGTTACACGTCAATATCTAATTTACACCAGTTACTCAGTTCAAAATCGGCACCACGTTGATGGCCAATGGCGCAAATGCGATATTTACACGTTAATGTGTCATCATGAACGTAGAAATACTATAGCAAATTATTCCATCGGTGCAGGTTCGAGCCGCATCACATAGGCTCAGAAAGCACTTTTGTTGATTTAGAAAAATATATCTTTCAGTAAAATCTCGAGAACGGCTGTATCGAATTTAATTATGCAAACGTCTCATTGTGGAGAACGATATTGTATTATTGCCAGCTCTTGGATTTGCTCAGGAATTGTGGGATCCGTTTCTAGCCATTCCTCGTCCATATTTAGCAAAGATCCGCCCACGCTTTGCCAATATTGGGATCGATCGAACCCGAAATTCCTAGAATCAAGGTAACTAGCAAGTAAGCTGCTGAAAGTTTTGCAACTAATTTGGCTGGGTGCTGCTGCTGCCTATGGCAGCAACAGCGCCCAGCCAAATTACTTTTAACGTATTCAACAGATTGTTTGTTGTTTATTACATAGCAAAGAGATACAATTCGTACACTCGACAGACTATCCAATGTTCACGAAGGCGCAAGGTTCTTGAAAACAGTTGAAAATTATTCTTTCTGCGATATCGGGACGGTTTTGACGACCACTAATGATATCATATCAGAAATTCGATTAGCTATACGTTGCTCGTCTCTGTCCCCAATTCCGCGGTTCTCAGCGATTGCAAAATGTGATCAGTAGCAATGACAACCATGCTGGCTTAGGATTGCTTGTCTTAAGAACCATTTAATCAGTGGTGAACACTTTGGGATGTGGTGTTGCTGATGGGGTGTCAAGGTCGGGCCAATTTGTGGTAAGTAAAAGCAGATTTCTCGAGGAAATCATAGCAAGTTACAATTGATACAAAATCATGGCAATATAAAACATAGTTGATACAGCTTTAAGTCGATCGGACCACAACAAACTTCTATCACAATTTTGGAAAAAGACCAACATTTCTTGGGATGAGGAGGTTATTTTTTGCCAAACCCCGAAAACCGGTAACTTTGAACAAACTATTGTTTCTTGAAGCCAGTATGTATCATAATGTATCTTCTAATACGACCAATTGGACAAAGAGTCATAGAGTAGCTCATTACTGCTGAAAACGAAAACTGGCATCTTTGATGCAGTAAGGGGGCGACCGTGGCACTAAAGTCTGACATTGACGTTACCGGGTTACATGGGGTTACATCTAATATACCAATTAATCTGCTCTTATCAATGGATTTCATTTCTAAGAAAAAGCAACTTTGACCCATAATGTGTATCGTTGCCCAGTCACCTGAATGTCAACATATATCGTAGTTCGAGTTCTCACTAGAGACTTAATCCGGAATAACGCCATACTGAAGCATGGAGTTGCTCCTAATTAACTCTCTAGTCAGAACACGGCTTTAGACACCGAAAATGGTAGCATCATAGCAAAGCATGGCCGTGATCCGGTACAAATTGTAGACAATTTCCCATACAATTTCTTTGAGACTGTTTTTCCCTCGAAAATCATTAGACTAATCCAAAGTTATGTTGAAGAAAAATTGATGTCCCAGTGGGTACGAGAAGCTGACCACGGTTAGAGGTGCTCAGTGTGAGATGTGATGGGAATATATTCCGGAGAATACGAAGAAAGTGGCGAGAAGAAAGATTCGCTGAGACGATAATAAGTTGCATTTACACGCAGATTAATAATAATAATAAGCTCTATAGAATCTAGGTAGATTCGGGTTTTAGATTTTCTGTTTGATGGTTCGGTTTTTCTGATATCTGATTTATTTCGGATCGCGTCTAAAGTTGAGGAGCCCTCCGTAGAATTTCCTGTGTTGAAATTGAGCTAAAACGGACCAGCAGTTTCCGAGATATCCACAGATCCAGATTTGATCGGATAAAAATCTGGGTTGCTGGTTATTTTAACCTGAGCACGCCCACCGTTTGGAAATCCTATCGCACGGAAACTACGTTCGCCGTGTTAAGAGGTGAGCCAAATCGGATCGGTAGTTTATGAAATACAGCCTGGAATAAGATTTTGTGACGAGCTGGTTGGCTGTCTGGCTGGGTGGCTGACCGACCGACCGACAGACCGACTGATCGACAGACCGACCGACCCAATGAATGAACGATCGATCGGCCTAACTAACTAATTGATGGTCAAGGCGCCATGACCACCCGTAGCTAAAACAATAAATGCAGGATAATTCACCTTTCCAGAGTATCCATCAATCATATAACCTCGTATGACGTCATAATCAGCTCAGCGCGTGTATGATGACGTCACAATCACTACGTCACAAAGGGTTCCATATAGACCGTCATCAAATCTCAAATAGTCCGACACTTTGTATGAATTGTACATCTTTGTAATTTTTTGCTGTTTAATAAACATGCTGTTGAATATTTTGAGCACTCAGTCAAATTAGTTTCAAAATATTCAACAGCTTACCTGTTTATTTTATGAAATTGATAGTCAGAGTGCTCAGAGATCGATCGATCCCAACACGAGCGAGGTGTGGGTAGAGCTTAGATAGAGATGGGCGGGGCATAGCTAAAACTGGAAAGATCTATTATAAGAGGAAGAAATAGACGCTGCCGTTCTGATTGTTCTCACCCAGTGACTAATCCAATGACGTCATGTTCATGTTCACTCTTTATTCACTAAGGCTTTACAGAAAGCATATGAGGGAAAATCTGTGTACAACTGATATTTCGGCGGTAGATCTAAATACATATTACATGTTTGATTGATAGAATTATAACAGTATTAGGATGTAATTTAGCATCAATATTTGTCAATAATTCGAGAGTACTTGCTTTTCGGTGACTGTGGAATGATTGTATGGTTCAATCGCTTAGGCCCAGTTTATAAGTAGAACCTTTGGCCGTACCATGTTAATGGCGACCGCATGACCGTAAAGTTGCATTGGCACGGCCCTGTGATAATTTGATTTAGACGGATGAACAATTGTTAGCTTTGTCTACTCACTTCTCTGTAAGCTGTTTGTCTTCAGGTCCTATTTACGATCTCCTATGCAAATACTTTCGTATTTTTGCTAAAACTGTGTTCCGGAAACTAGATTTGCTTAACGAAAGGTAAGTTTTTCAGGTTTCAAGTTTCAGTGAAGCTAACGCAACTTTGATGAAAATGGGCATATTCTGCCATAACGCAATTACAAGCGGGATCTATTCAAAAGGTATCCGCTTAAGAAATTTGAATCGAATTCCTTAGGTTATTTAAAAAAAAGATTATGTTCCTTTAGTCAGATTTTAAACACATTTTCTATTTTCAGGGGATCTACCGCCGGTAAACATGACCAGATTGTGCCGAAACGAAACTATGGCGCTTCGTCTACAGCTAATATGACAACGGAAAAGGAATTTCAAATATAGCTTCACAACTCTTTGCTCTCTGAACTGGACAAGAAATTGTTATGCTTTTCAAATTGGTGTGGTGGGGGTAACTCTGCCAAACGTGGACGGATTTCATACCGAAATTGTAGGTTCGAAATTCTCCCAGATCTTTTCCAGACAGAAATCAAAATCGGATGGATTCACCGACAGACATACACACACGCGGACACACACACGCGGACACACACACGCGGACACACACACACAGGCGCGCGCGCGCGCGCGCGCGGACACAGTGATTACTGTATAGATCCCCCCTTTGCGGGTATACTTATGTTATACATAGAACTTAAGAATCGAAAAACATAAACTATTATGAAGCTTTATGCTATGATTAGTAGCTGGCTACCCATCGACTGCCAAAATCAGTAGTTTTAAATTAAAACACCCATTGCCACCAGTGACAGTGAGGCCTGAATTTCCGACAATCGCAGTCTTTTCCATGGTTACTAGAGACAGGGAAACTAGAACGGACGTCAATTGCTAGAGTTGCAGAGGGAGGGTAGAATAGCGCAAGTGTAGTCATTGTATTTAGTAACAGTGAGGGGAGAAAGTGTGAACATTGCTATTATCGCCATTTTACCTACACAATACAGGGAATTATTCCCATTTCGTCATTTCCACACTCCCTCCCCCCAACCCCCGTTGTATTACAAGTATGGCACATGAAAAGTGCAACATATAAACAACAGACTCGTCTTGAAAGAGCAAAAGCACAGCAGTGAATCGTGCCGTGCCGGAAAAATTGACTTATATGTCGAACCATTCCCGAGCTAGCTAGGACTTAAGGCTGCTATGTCACAGCATTTCATTATTGTAAATCAGTCTCTAGGCTATATACATAATCTCAATGTGTCAGGAGAAGTTCATATTTGCACAATGCCGCCAAAAAAACGATGTAATTCCACCGTTACGGCGATCGTCAAATAGCGCATTTTACAGCAATTATTGATCTTGTCCATCTAGTTTATATTGTATTCAGTGGGCATCTCATAAATATTAATACAGGGAAATCCCTCTTATCACGAGACATATTTTTGTTTCCCTTTCGGTTTCAACTGGCGTCAATCAGCTATTGTTATTAGATGTAGGCGGCCATCATCAGTAAGGACTATTAACGACTAAATGAAATGATAGGCTAGACTAAAATAGGTGAATTAGTTGTAAACTGGCCAACAATACTAGTAACGCACACCGCGTATAAGTGAATGTGACTTGCGTTATCGGTTTTCGTACCGCATTCACAATAGTTTGCAAACTATTGCAGTTGTTACGAAAACGGGCAGCGCAACCCACGTTTATTCATAAGTGAGTCTTACCAGTGAGTCTTACCAGTATTGTGGTATTTTCGTTACGGGATTTTCATTATGAAAAAGCAATCATATCCTGATTTTTCTTGACCTCATCTCACCTTGAACTTACGAGTAGATGCGGTATTGATATGGGAGGGGAACGAGAGGGGTGACCGGTTTTGACAATTTTGAACCGACCGCATGAGTGACAGATCGGATGACCGGCCGATTGCATGAGTGACGGATCGGATGACTGACCAACTGCATGAGTGACAGATCGGATGACCGACTGACTGCATGAGTGACAGATTGGACTGCACGGGTGATGGACTGATGGGATCCATGAGTGACAGATCGGATGACTGCATGCTTGACAGACTGACAGATAGGGAGACAGACCGAACGACTGACTGCATGAGTGACAGATCAGATGACCAACTGCATGAGTGATGGACTGACAGACCGCATGAGTGACAGCTCGCATAACTGTATGAGTGATGGACTGACTGACAGGTCGACCGACCAACCGACCGACCGACCGACCGACCGACCGACCGACTGCCTGAGTGACAGATCGGTTGACCAACCGCATGAGTGATGGACTGACAGACTGGATGAGTGACAGCTCGGATAGCTGTATGAGCGACGGACTGACGGGCAGGTCGACCGGCTTACTGACCGACTAACCTACTGCATGCGTGACAGATCAAATGACCCACTGGATGAGTGATGGACTTACAGATTGTGTGAGTGAGAGAACTGATGACTGCGTGTGTGATGCACTGATGGTCAGACTGACAGTCCGACCAACCTACTGAATGAGCGACCAAACGATTGACCGCCTTACTGCATGAGTGATAGAGCAGATGACTGACTGACTGCATGAGTGATGAACTGCATAAATGGCAGATTGGTTGAATGATGAACTAACGGACATAATGACTGGCAGATCAACCGACTGACCGACAGACAGCATTAGTGACAGATTGGATGCGTGACGGCATGACCGATGGACTGATTGGATTCATGAGTGACAAAGTGGATGATTGCATGAGTGACGGACTGACATACATGCCGAACAACCGACTGCATGAGTGACAGATCAGATGACCATCTGTATGAGTGACTGACTGACAAACCGCATGAGTGACCACTCGGATAGCTGTATGCGTGATGGACTGAAGAACAGGCAGACTGTTCGACTGAATGCATGAGTGATGGTTCAGATGAATGACTGACTGCATGAGGGAAAGAGCAGATGACCGACTGCACGAGTGAAGGACTGACAGACTGCATGAGTAACATATCTGATGAATGCATGAGTGACAGACTGATGGACAGGCTGATGGACCGACCAACTGACCGAATGACCGACTGCCCGACTGACTGCATGAGTGACAGTGCAGATGACCGACTGACTACATGTGTGGCAGATCGGATGACCGACTGCATGAGTGATGGACCGCATGAGTGAGAGATAAGTTGAATGACGGACATGACAAATGGCTGACTGACAGATCGACTAACCGACAGACTGCATGAGGGACAGATCGAATGACCGACCGACTGCATGTGTGACATATCGTATTAGCGACTACATGACTGACAGATTGACGGGTTGCATGAGTGATGGGCTACAAGTGTGACAGGTCAGGTGAATGATGGACGGACTGTCGGCCGTAATTACCGGCCGACCGACCGACAACATGAGTGACAGATAGGATGACTGACCGACAGCAAGCGTCACAGATCGTATGACTGACGACTGTATGAGTGATGGACTGATAGGATGCATGAATGACAGAGCGGATGACTGCATGCGTGACGGAGTGACATACATACCGACAGACCGAACGACTGACAGCCTGAGTGACAGATCGGTTGACCAACCGCATGAGTGACGGACTGACAGACTGGATGAGTGACAGCTCGGATAGCTGTATGAGTGACGAACTGACGGGCAGGCCGACCGACTGACTGACCGACCAACCTACGGTATGAGTGACAGATCGTATGGCCCACTGGATGAGTGATGGACTTACAGACTGCATGAGTGAGAGATCTGATGACTGCGTGTGTGATGTACTGATGGTCAGACTGACAGGTCGGCCAACCGACTGAATGAGCGACCAAACGATTAACCGAATGACCGACTGCCAGACTGACTGCATGAGTGACAGTGCAGATGACTGACTGACACATGAGTAACAGATCGCATGACCGACTGAATGAGTGATGGACCGCATGAGTGACAGGTATGTTGAATGACGGACATGACAAATGGCTGACTGACCGATCGGCTGACCGACTGACTGCATGAGGGACGGATCGAATGATCGACCGATGGCATGTGTGACAGATCGGATTAGTGACTACATAACTGACAGATTGACGGGTTGCATGAGTGATGGGCTGCAAGTGTGACAGGTCAGTTGAATGATGGACGAGCTGATGGCCATAATTACCGGCCGACAGACCGACAACATGAGTGACGGATAGGATGACAGACCGACAGCAAGAGTCACAGATCGTATGACTGACGACTGTATGAGTGATTGACTGACGGGTTACATGAATGACAGAGCGGATGACTGCATGCGCGACGGCCTGACAGACATGCAGACAGACCGAACGACTGACTGCATGAGTGACAGATCGGATAGTGACGGACTGATGGACAGGCGGGCCGACTGACCGACCAACCTACTGCGTGAGCGACAGAGCAGATGACTGACTGGATGAGTGATGGACTGTTCGACTGTATGAGTGAGAGATCTGATGACTGCATGAGTGACAGATCGGATGACTGACTGCATGAGTGACAGATATATTGAATGACTTGACTAATGGCTGACTGACAGATCGACTGACCGACTGATTGCTTGAGGGTCAGATCGAATGACCGATCAACTGCATGTGTGACCATTCGGATGACTGACTGCATGACTGACAGACTGACCGACTGAATGAGCGATGGACTGCACGAGTGACATGTCGGTTGAATGAGAGACGGACTGACGCCATAATGAGTGGCCAATCGACTGAACATGAGTGACAGATCGTATGACTGACTGCATGAGTGATGGACCGATGGGATGCATGAGTGACAGAGCGGGTGACTGCATGAGTGACGGACTGACAGGCCGACAGCCCGAACGACTGACTGCATGAGTGACATATCGGATGACCGACTGCATGAGTGATGAACTGCATGAGTGACAGATCGGTTGAATGACGGACTGACAGACATAATGACAGGTCGATCGACCGACTGATCGGCTGCATGAGTGACGGACGGACAGACTGCATGAGTGACAGCTCGGATAGCTATATGAGTGACGGACTTCCGGACAGGCCGACCGACAGACCGACCGACCGACCAACCTACTGCATGAGTAACAGATCAGATGACTGACTGGATGAGTGATGGACTGATCGACTGCATGAGTGAGAGATCTGATGACTGCATATGTGACGGACTAATGGACAGGCCGACCAACCGACCGAATAAGTGACCAAATTACTGACCGACTTACTGCATGAGTGACATAGCAGATGACTTACTGACTGCACGGGTGACAGATCGTCTGACGGACTGCATGTGTGCTGAATTGCATGAGTGACAGATCGGTTGAATGACGGACTGACAGACATAATGACGGTCGATCGACCGGCTGACCGGCAGCATGAGTGACAGATCGGATGACTGACCGACTGCATGAGTAACAGATCGGATGGATGATTGCATGAGTGATAGACTGATTGGAGGAAATAGTGACAGAGCTGATGACTGCATGTGTGACGGACTGACAGACAGGCCGAACGACCGACTGCATGAGTGACAGATCGGATGACCAACTGCATGAGTAATGGACTCGGATAGCTGTATGAGGGATGGACTGACGGACAGGTCGACTGATCTACCGACTGCATGATCGATATTTCGGATGAACGGCTGACAGGCATGGGTGAAAGATCAGATGACCGACTGCATGAGTGACGGCCTGACATACTGCATGAGTGACAGATCCGATGACCCTATGAGTGGCAGACTGACGGACAGGCTGACAGGCCGACCAGCTGACCGAATGGCCGAGTAACCGACTGACCAACCGCCTGCATGAGTGACAGTGTAGATGACCGACTGACTGCACGAGTGGCAGATCAGATGGCCGACTGCATGTGTGAGGGACTGCATGAGTGAGATATACGTTGAACATAACGAATGCAGTTATGGACGGACATGACAAATGGCTGACTGAACGACTAACTGCAAGAGGGACAGATAGAATGACCGACCTATTGCATGAGTGACAGATCGGATGAGCGAATTCATAACTGACAGACTAACATATTGCATGAGTGAAAGATCGGATGACTGCATAAGTGACTGACGGACAGGCGGATTGACCGCTTGCATGAGTGACATATCGGACCAACTGACCCAATGCTTGAGTGACAGATCGGCTGACTGCATGCTTGACGGACTGACTGACAAAATGAGCGAGCGACCTACCAACTATATGAGTGACCAACTGCATGACTGACAAATTGGATGAATCCATGAGTGATAGATCTGTGGACTGCATGAATGACGGTCTGATGGACAAGCTGACGGACCAAACTACCCACCCACCGATTGACAAACCCACTGACCGACCGACCAACTACATGAGTGACAGACTGCTTGAGTAGCAGATCGGACGACTGCATCGGTAATAGACTGATGGACTACATCAGTGAGAGATGTGATGACTGCATGTGTGAAGGACTGATGGAGAGGCTGATGGACCACACCACCCACCCACCCAATGACAAACCCACTGACCGAACAACTGAGCAACCAAGCTACCGTCCGACCAACTGCATGAGTGACAGACTGCATGAGTGACACATCGGATGACTGCATGATTGACATATCAGATGACTGCATGTGTAACAGATTGACGGACTGCATGAGTGGCAGATCTGATAACTGCATGAATAACATACTGATGGACTGCATAAGTGACAGATATGGTAACTGCATTGTGACGGACTGATGAACAGGCTGATGGACCAAACCACCCACCTACCGACTGACAATACCCACTGACTGATCAACTGAGCAACCAACCGACCGCCCGGCCGCCCGACCAACTGCATGAGCAAGAGACTGCATGAATGACAGATTGGATGACGGCATGAGTGGCATATCAGATGCCTGCATGCATGACAGATCGGATGACTGCATGAGTGACCGACTGACGGACTGCATGAGTGACTTATCGGATGACTGCATGAGTGACAGATGGGATGGCTGCATGGATAACAGACTGATGGACTGCATAAGTGACAGATATGATGACTGCATGAGTGGCGGATCGGATGACGGCATGAGTGACGGACTGACAGAATGCATGAGGGACATATCGAATGACTACATGAGGGACAGATAGGATAACTGTATGAGTGACAGACTGATGGACTGCATGAGTGACAGATCACATGACTGCATGAGTGACAGATCACATGACTATGGGTGGCAGACTGATGGACTGCATGCGTGACATATCGGATGACAGCATGAGTGACAGACTAATGGATTGCATGCGTGACAGATAGGATGACTGCATGAGTGGCAGACTGATAAACTGCCTGAGTGACAGATCACATGACTGCATGAGTGACAGATCAGATGACTATGGGTGACAGACTGATGGACTGCATGCGTGACATATCGGATGACTGCATGAGTGACAGACTAATGGACTGCATGCGTGACAGATAGGATGACTGCATGTGTGGCAGACTGATGAACTGCCTGAGTGACAGATCAGATGGCTGCATGATTGACAGATCGGATGACTGCATAAGTGACGGACTGACGGACCAAACCACCACCCACTGACTGACCAACCCAGTGACCGAGCAACCGAGTGACCAACCGACCGACTGCATGGGTGACAGATCAGACGACTACGTGAGTGGCAGATCGGATAACTACATGAGTGACAGACTGGCGGACTGCATGAGTGGCAGATGGGATAACTGCATAAGGAATAGAGACTGACAGTCAAGACTGCATGGGCGACATAGCGGATGAGTGCATGAGTGACAGACTGACCGACTGCATGTGTGATAGGTCAGATGAGTGAATGAGTGGCGGACAGACAGACAGGCTGACAGACCGAACCAACCACCCACTGACCGACCGACCAACTGAATGTGTGGATGACTGACTTAGCGACGAATGAAGCTGTAAGACTCGTGTATGCGTATTCTACAAGCAAAACGTGAATAGTCGATCTATATCCTATATTTTCTTATGCCCAATGCATAGAATAGGGCTATGGAACTGGTGTAGGTGTGTACAATATCACGTAAAATCGCGGAATTCACCTGGACTTTAAAATAAGCCGCCAGCGTATTACAATTGTACCATAATACACAACGGGTACCTTGGCGAATTGGCCCTGGGCGAACGCCCCTTGACGGGATTGTTTTCCGCTTCCAATCGCGTAAATACTGTTGGATTTTCTGATTCAATATCAAGTGTCACCAAGAAGTTGATACATGAGAACACGCTAAAACACGTGAGTAGGAGAAGAAAAATATGTAGCGTAACACTCACAAACTCGTCGCTGTCACGAGAGATTTGTTTATGGGTCGTGACATACTTTGCGACGGGGGAAGCCCTTCTTCTTATTGAATGGCTATTCCACAATTTCATGAGGCACAACCTACACATTTTAAATAAAACTCATCTACGTTGCATAGTTTTTATGCACAATTCAATTTCAATGATAGGGCGCTCAACATGGAAAAGCATTTCATATTCCATTAGATTGCATGAAAATACGCTAAATATGCCTGGAATATTGTAAGTTTGCTATTATTTTTCATTTAAGACTACTTGGTGTGACATAGTACCTTTAATAATTTTCATCTAAATTTAGTTAGCGCGGCTCATGAGAAGTTTGACTTATAAACTGAACCTTAGACGCGACGAGAGCTATTGATTAAGGACTCATAGAGCATTTCTTGAATTAAATACAATTGCCACGAAATCAACAGCAGTATTACTCACTATAGTCCAAATGGATCCACGTCAATTGAAGGTCCTGTAGCATTCCCGGATACACCATCCTCTACGCCTTTCAATTGTATGAGAAACAGTTTCACCTGGCAAGGAAAACTATGGTAAGAAACTGACTAATGAATGGGGGTTCACTCTTGCAACAGGGCAATTGTTATTGTAATATCATCCCAAATTCTAAGATACAGTTGTGTCATTTAACTTAAATATACACCGTTATTTTGAAATTTGAAACGATTCGTTCAAATATGTGACCTGTATGCAATCGTATTTCATTAAATATACTAATATTCTGTCCAATGTGTGCGTTTTGCGTCTCTAATCCATTTCGTAATGTACTTAATGGCATCACGTCTATGGAAAGTAGATATCTCAGTGTCCAGAATATTAGGGCATGCCCATAGTTCGATTTCACAGCTAAAATGATATTAATTTATGCCGAATGAAATTATCATATGTTAAGATTTATTTCGGTTCATTACATTGAGATACACAATTTTAAAAGCATATACAATTATACAATATTAACAATCTTATTTTCATGAATTATGTTGTAATGTGGGCCTTTAAAGCGATGCTAATCTCATTTCAAATGGTATACTGCACCGATAGATTATGGTTTATAGATTCCAGATAATTCATATCCTGTCACATTCCCGTTTCTGTATCACAATT